>JAVDBV010079605.1:0-12042 GCA_032619315.1 Piper longum | reverse complement strand
CGTCCTAACGCGTTAAACGGCCTAAAACTATTTCTACGGTCACTAATGAAAAAAATTCTAAAATGTCAATTGTATGCTCTCACGCATTCCGATAACTCATTCTCTGCTCATTCATCTCATTATCATCACATCCTCGCTACACATTACCCTTATACCACATACACGCGACCGGCATCGGCTCGGTACACGTGTTCCGAAATATGCTCAATTCGAACCGACGGCTGAACCGATCGGCTAACGACTATAAAACCTGTGACTCGAATCACGGGTTTTACACACACATACCTAGTGCGATATGTGGTTGGATTTTTGGGTGTTTTGGTTACAATGTATTATGGTACAATGTGTTGTTTTATGTTGAAATGACCATAATGTTTGTGAAATTGATATAATGATTGTGATAGCTATGATAAACATATGGGTCAAGATCCAATTCATATCTTTGATGTTGTCATTGTGAAGACTATGATGTGTTATGAAATGAAGAATTTTGGATGGTGTAATGTTTATATATATATTTATATATTGTTATTTTGACATGTTGGCCTCTTATTACACTTTTAGGAGAAACTCTATCTATTTTAATTTAAATTTTTTATAATTTAATTAATTTTGATTGTGATCATTTGTCATGACATCCACGTAGTGTCTTGTTAAGGTGTGCATTTTATGCATGCCCATTGTAGTGACATTTTTCCATCTTGAAACTCCAAGAGGGTTTGGGTTCTTTATGATTAGGTTTTGGTTGACTGACTTAACAGGAACAAGAGATAGTTCGACTTAGCGTAACAACCAGATCAGTTTGAGAGCGAATCAAGTTTAATGTGTTATAGAGGGCATCGTCAGTTGGCCAGAACTACTTCACTATGAAGTTAGAAGAAAATGTAGAAGAGAGAAGGGAGCAAGCTAGTTTTTTTTGCTCTTCTTAGTTGTGTCTTAGAGAGCAATGAGAAGTGGTATCTATAGGATGGGCTGTAAACTATTCATTCACATATTTTTTTTCAAAAACTTTCAAATATGTGGTCCCACAAGCCACCAAGCGAGTCTTACGCGACTTTCCACTAATTCTATTATTCTCTCCACTTTGCCACCTAATACTCCATCGAGTTCACCCTATTACGGACCTATCAAATTATTCACTTTATTTTCAATCACGACGAATTTTACTCAAATCAATTACTTCATTAAATAGGCCTCACTTAAACAATTATCTCCGTTGGGCTTTAGTTTAAAATGGGCCTTGGAAAAGTCTGGCCCGATCAATATGTGTTAAACAAAATTTTTAATCCACACAAGTGGTCAGAATGCCGAAACGTGTCAATGTCCGCATCAGACTTTATACGGGTCGTTTGTGTCCGATTGAACTCGTCACCTCCTCCCAAGTCCTCCTACCTTTGGAAGCCCTGCAAAACCCTACGTCCGATTGGCATCATCCCAAAATGCCGCCGCTCCGATCCCCATCCCTTCGCCGATTGTTCTCCACCCGCCATTTTCGACGGCCTTCGCAACCCCCACTCCTATGTCGTCTTCAATCGCCCAATCCTACCTCCAATCGTTATCTCTCCGATCACTACGGTTCGGTTCTTCGCCGGAGCGGGGTAGAGGCGAGGCCTTTCTGCGCCCGAAGCGGAGAGGGGCTGGACTACGACGAGGAGGTGGACAAGATCAACATGAAGTTCGCCGAGGCCCGGGAGGAGATCGAGACGGCGATGGAGTCAAAGGAGACGGTGTACTTCGACGACGAGGCGGAGTGTGCGAGGGAGGCCGCCGGCGTCGTTTTTGGCATGTACGATTCGCTGCTGGCGAAGCTGCCTGAGGGTGAGAAGATGGCGTTGCAGAGGTCGATGGGTTTGAAGATTGAGCAGTTGAAGGCGGAGATTGGGCAGCTGGATGATTGATTTTTTTTTTCTTTTTGCTTGCCGCCGTTGCCATTTTCTGGTATGCCTATGCCCCCCCCACTTTTCAGATTATCTGTGCTCTAACTTCTAAGCATGAATAATATATTTTGTGCAATTGGAGGTGGTGCTCGATAGATTGTTAGTAATTTTTTGCTGAGCAAAATGCATGCAGTTTTTTTCTCTTTTGGATTATTGATGGCTTCTTACTTGATGATGACCCATAAATATCTGTTTTAGTTGCTTTGCGCCTTTCGTGTTGTTTTTGATTGTGTGGTAATGGGTGTTCTTCTTCTTATTGTTCTGCCACCCGCTATCGAAAGGGTGTCTAAAGGGTGTCGGGGGGCATGAACCTAATCTAGGATCCATGCAATTTGCCAAATTTTTTATGGCTTTTTATGGCCGGATACCCTTCCTGGTGCCAAGCCCCCTCCTTTAGTTGGAGTGGCGGAGTTGTGGTAATGGGTTTTCATTCCGGAAATTTGATGACTAGTTTCTTTAAGGCAATATAGGATTCTAGATGTGATCAGTCTAAGTTTAGGTTATTATATTTGTTCAGGGAGTACTGATTGTTATAATGTAGGATCATAAAAGGGGTTGTAGATGTATGGCCAATGTAGTTAGGGTTCAACATGTCCAAGTGTATGCCATTTATGACATCCGATCTCAGCTGCTAAACTTTATTTTAGCATCGATCTTAGATGATCACATGGTGCTCACAGTAATAAATCTGAACTTTCACGTGGTACAAATCCCTACGCTTTCCTGTGATTTCCGAACAATCAGTGCCTATCTTTGATCTTTTAGGCGCAAAACTTGAGCTGATCATCCAACCTCCTTTTTATTCTAGCTGAAACGTGTCTTCATCTTGAAATTTCTGATATCACGAACGTTTAAATGTGGACTCTATTAATGTACAGGAATCATCGAAAGAACATTGTTTATATATCGATTTAATAAAAAGGAAATCACATTGATTGGTTGCGGATGTTAGTATCTGCAGGCTGCATGTAGTAATGGCAACCGTTCCGATACTGAGAAGATGGTTTTTTAAGAACATGAAAGGCTGTTGGCGGAGTTCAAGGTGGGGGTGACTTTGCAACAAGATCCTGAAGTTTGACCATAGTTTGAACATGCTAACAGCCGAAGCCAGAATATTTCTAACGGATATGCCATGAATCTCTTCTACTTTCAATAATTTTACTGATAATCTGCATGTTTTTTTATGCATTATCATGAAATCAGTTTTATCATTGACTTGCGCTATTGTAATGGATCTTGGCCTCACTTTTCCAACATCACAATCTATGACCATGCAGAGCGACGAGCAGACAATCATTCTCATGGGATTTTTGTCATGGAGTTCTGTTGAGGATTTTGACGGGAGGAGCTAGAGCACAAAAGTAGCCATCTTAGGACGAAAGATGGACTTCTCGTTCGACTTGAAACAAGAACTCACCCATATGATTCCAAACCTCTTATTTATTGTTCTACCTGTATTCTTACTGGAAATTTTGACTCAACAGCGTTACGAATTGAGTAGTTTACTTAGAGGGTACCTCTTTTAGCAGATAAATCTACAAATGCAAAATCATATCTCATGGCTGGCCGATGTCAGCTTATATGTGAGCTTTAACTTATTATGTTTACGTCCAAAATATTTAGGTTATGGAGGCAAACTTGAAATTTTACCTTCGTGCATATATTGAGATTAAACCATTTTTTGCATCTTGAGGATATGTAGTATTCCTTTTCATTGCACGTTTCGTGTTCCATTAAGGTGAGAGGATTGGATTAGGCGTTGAATCAGGTTGAAAGAGAGTCATTGAATTGACTTGATTCATTAAAAATCGGATAAAAATTGATTTATTTGAATCAATTAAAAATGGTCATTGATCCTTCCTCTTTTGGTCTTTGTATTATTTTAAAATATGTTATTAGAGTATTTGTTGTTGTATTTAATTTTTTATATTTATTTTATATTTAAGATTTATTTTATTATTATTGATTCGTATTAGAAATAAGTCAATTTTTATTATCTAAATTATCTCCTTTTTTTCCCATCCCTCTCCCTTATTTGCCCTCACCCGAGCCTGACTATCATCCCAGTCCCTCACTATGCCCTTTTTTTTCCCTCTCCTCTTCTTCGCTCACCCTCACCCGAGCTCAACTGTCGTTCTAGTCCCTCGCCGCCTGCAATACCCCACCCCCCTGCCCTCCACCATGTCGATTCCCTCACCCAGTTTCCCCCTTTCCCTAAATAGGGTAATTTTTGTTGTCACATACTCGAAGTGAGAATTGGTTCGGATCAGCCTGAATATGTTCGGATTGGCCAAAATGATCCAACTTTATTTTCACCAAGTTTTGTACCTAGCAAGTAAAATTGGTCATTCAACTCGGAATCGGCGGATCTTTAGTTTGGAGATTAAGGATCTCAATCCACCACATCAATACTTAACCACGAGCATATTACTACAATTCTACTAGAAAAACCGACTTCAAGAAAACGTGATGCACTTAGAATTGGGGAACATGTGTGGGTCAAGCGTATTTTTCTCAAATATCTGTGTCACAAGACAATTTAGCTATTCTGTTTTGGTTTCTCATAACTGCCATCGTATTCATGTCCATGCCGGATATTTTGGTAAGTTGGATTATCATTGGCAGCTCCACGTTCAAAGCTGACAAAATGAGTGTATTTTCCAACGAGCCCAAATGTGGCCAAACGCAGTTCTGTCATTGTGTTGATCAGACCTGGACGATACCTCTTTGTTTGCTTCTGTTTTGGACTCATGCTAGTTGGTAGCTTTATGCATAATTTCTTCCCTGGCGTGCTTCATCAACCTCATCTTCTATGGCATTGGCATTGGAAAATGAACAGAACTTGTCTAAAGTTGATGCATGAGGGCGGTGCATGGCTCACCTCCTCTGGAATTGACTGCAACACAAGCTCAATATATTGCGGGCGAAAAGCTAGATCTTAGCTCTTTGCGTCTAGCCTTCCCTCGTATTGACATTATTGCATCGACCATGTCTTCCTAGAGAAATTAAAGTAGGAAAATGCGGGAAAACAACGGTTGTTTGATGGAATTAATATCTTTGTGAGATTTCGAGTGCGACCAATCCATTTCTCATTGGTGTATCGATGTGGGGAAGGGCCATTGTAATCTGAGGTTCATATTTGAGAGTTTTAGAACTACCTTGAGAATGGGAGACAAGCTGTTGTCTTTGCCATGAATGTGAAGGGATGGAAGGGATACATGGGACCCGTTTCTCTGTCTCCTCGTCTCATGAAGCAGTGGGCCTCTCCCCACTTTATGTCACTGTTACAGGCATGGTCATGCGAGGTTTTTTACCTGCCCTGGTCAAAGGCATTTGTTGTCAATGAACATCGACCCCAGATTTTCAGTTGATTGATCATGCCTCACGTTGTTGGTAATGGTTGTTCATTGTTACGATTTAGCACTCTATCCCATTGAGCTATAACTCGACCCCTCTGTCGCTGCTTTGGAAAACGTTGTCGTAAATTAACATTTTATTATTGGTTACAGTAGCCATAAGCAGAAATAACTTCATACACCTCTGGCTCTCTCCGTTGAGGTTTCCCGGATCCTGCTTCTATTGATGAAGAAGCAATATTTTTTTTATTACGTTGATTCCGAAACATCATCATCCTTGACGTTGAAGATCGGCGATGAAACGAAACACATGCGATAAATGAAATATTCTCGAAACCAATTACATTCAACTGCACAGCAACAAACCCCAACACCTGCCTCCTACGTTGCATTTCGTTGAAACCAATTACATTCAACTGCACAGCAACAAACCCCAACACCTGCCTCCTACGTTGCATTTCGTTGTCACTCTCGCCAACTTTAGTCTCTAATTAATGACCTTTGCTAAAATTGAGAGGAAATAACGCGATATGTTTTCCTTGTGAAGAGAAGGAGAGTACTGGAACAGGCCAAACCTTTCAAGTTTGATTTACTGATTTTATGAGAGGTTGTGAAGTTTTCCCCTGCTCTTCAGGTGGGCTTTTCACCTCCACCAGCAATGCCACCACTTCCTTCATGGTTGGTCTCTCTGAAGGGGAAGAGTTGACACAGAACATAGCAATGCCGAGTGTTTGAAGCATCTCTTGTACCATCTGGTCCGGCAAGCCCTGGAGTTTTGCGTCCAACACATTAACTGCAGGCTCAAAGCTTCCCATCTTCTTCTTCACCCATTCTACTATATGGAGGCCATCTCCAACCTGTGGCTCAACAGCACTGCGGCCACTCAGAATCTCCAAAAGAACCACTCCATAGCTGTAGACATCACTCTTCTCAGTTATGTTCATTGTGTAACCATATTCTGCGCAAAAGAAATATAGATAAGCAATAACATTCAATAAAGTTTTTCGATCTAAGTGCTCGAAGATTGTGATTTCATACATAAAACTTCAAGTACTTGCCTGGTGCTATGTATCCATAAGAACCAGCAACTCTAGACATGGCATGATGAAAATTTGGCGAAGTCATAAGCTTTGCAAGACCAAAGTCAGCCAAATATGCTTCACATTTGGAGTCTAACAAAATGTTGTTGCACTTGACATCTCTGTGAAGAATTGCTGGGACACAATCATGGTGAAGATAAGCTAATCCCTGAGCGCACCCAACCGCAATCTTGTATCGCATCTCCCAGTCCAAATTTCTGTTTCCATGCAAAAGTTGTTGCAAGTTGCCATTGGGAATGTAGTTGTAGAGAAGCAGTTTAATGGACTTGTTTGAGCAGTATCCAAGAAGCTTCACAATGTTCCTATGACGAATATGACCGAGAATCTGAATTTCGGATGCAAAAGAATCAACTGGATCGTCTTCTCTTTTAGTTTTCCAGAGCTTCTTCACTGCAATTAGTTCACCATTGGGCATCTCAGCCTTGTAGACTATGCCTGAGAACCCCTTTCCAATTACATTCTCTTCTCTCAAGCAATCTAAGATATTATCAATGGAGAAGTTTAACTTCTGGAATGGAATGAAAGTTCAGGGGTAGGAGAAGTCATCATTTCCTAAAGATGATGGCGAACAAGCAGAGGATTTCTCACACAAATACCTCCTGTTCCTGTTCAACAATACCCAAGTTGCAAAAAGTGCCATAACAACCGAGCCTAACATAGCGCAAATGAGAGCCACTGTCTTCGCTGATTTAATCCCTGCTCTATGGACTAGCTCAGAAGAACATGTCAAGCCGTCTAGAGACTGGCACAGGTTCTGGTTGTTTATATACGAATTTGCCGAAAGAGTTCGGAAGAACGGAGAAACAGGTATTGCTCCAGAAAAATTGTTGTCTGAAATGTTGAGGTAAGTGAGACTAGCAAGAAGACCCAAAACCTTGATTCTTCCATGCAAGGAGTTGTGCGAAAGATCAAGGGACTGTAGCTGTGTCAAAGCAGACATTGTGTCAGGAAGTTCACCTGTGAACCCATTTGAGCTCAAGTCCAAACTGATAGTCAAGCTGGTAACCGCACCAATCTCCGTAGGAAGTGGACCAGATAGACTGTTGTAGCTCAAGTCAAGCAAGGTAAGCTTTTGCAGGTACTTGATAGACCTTGGTAATGGCCCAGTCAAGAGGTTGTTGTTGAGGATGAGCTTGTTCAAGTAACTGAAATTGCCAAAGCTAGAAGGGATTTCGCCTGTGAAGCTATTGTGGCTGAGGTCAAGCTGCTCCAAATTTACCAGCTCACCCAACCGGGCAGGGATTTCTCCAGTGATGTGGTTATTGTGCACATCCAGAAGCTCCAGAACTGTGATGTTCGCTATCTCAGCTGGTAAAGCATCAGTGAAATGGTTTGTGTACAGGTCCAAGAAGAGGAGGTTCTGCAGCTGGCCAATATCTTTTGGTATTGGACCAGAGAGCTGGTTCTCCCCCAGCCTAAGTCTCACCAAAGATTGGCAATTGGAGACACTCTTGGGCAGTCCACCAGAAAGAGAGTTTCCTAAGAGCAGGAGCTTGCTTAGCTTCTTCAATCCAAATATCTCCTCTGGAATGGACCCAGTGAGCTTGTTCTGTGAAAGATCCAATGCGTACAGGTCACTACAGTTGCCAATGCTGGGAGGAATGGTTCCTGTCATGGAATTTTCCCATAGGAAGAATGTCTGCAAGAACTTCAACTCACAAATCTGCGGTGGGATACTACCACATAGTTGATTCTTGTCCAGTTGAAGAATGGTTAGGCTAGAACAATTGCTCAACTGCCATGGAATGGTACCCGTGAAGAAGTTGTCCGAAAGGTGAAGCTGCTCTAACACACTCAATCTCCCCAACTCACCGGGAATTTCACCGGACATCTTATTAGCAGAGACATCGAGTATGACCAATGAAGAACAGTTGGAAAGCTCCGGAGGAAGAGTCCCGGTGATGGAGTTCCCCCAAAGGAAGATACTCGTTAACTTCAGCAGCTTGCCCAGTTCTGGAGGAACAGAGCCGGTGAGCTTGTTCATGTGGAGGAAGAGGTTCCTGAGCTCGGAGCAGGCACCGAGCTCGGCGGGAATGGAACCAGAGACGTCAGTGTCATACAGCGCCAACATCTGGAGACTGACAAGGTTTCCGAAAGTTGGAGGGATTGCACCGGAGAGGCCAGTGACGGCTGCTCCGAAGGTGGTGAGGTTGGTGAGGAGACCCAGCTGATGTGGGATTTCGCCGGCGAGGTAAGGGTTCCCGCCAATGCGAAGCTGCTGGAGGGAGAGCAGAGAGCCCAGCTGGGGAGGAATGGAGCCATTGAAGAGGTTGTCTTGGAGGCAGAGCACTTGGAGGGAGGAGAGGTTGGAGAGCTGGGGTGGTATCTGACCGCTAAGGCGGTTGGAGTTGAGGAGGAGGAATTGGAGGAAGGAGAGGTAGCCGAGCTGGGATGGAAGTGGGCCGGAGAGGGAGTTGGAGGAGAGGTCGAGGAGGCGGAGGTGGGTGAGCTGACCGAGGGAGGGAGGAATGGAACCGGAGATGTTGGCGGCGGAGAGGTTGAGGAGTTGTAAGTAGGTTAGGGAGGAGATGGAGGGGAAGGTGGTGAGGTTAAGGAAGGTATTGGGGAGGGAGAGGGAGATGACTCTGTTCTGCGGGGAGCAGGTCACTCCCTTCCACTGGCATGGAGTTGGGTGGGAAGGGTCCCAAGTGGAGAGTGGAGAAGAAGCAGGAGAAGGGAGGTCTGATGCTTTGAGCAGGGATAGCAGAGTCTCACCATCAGAAGACAAAGAATAGCCATAGCTAAACAATGAGAAGAACAAGAAGACGAAAAAGCTCAATACCAGGGCGGTGATGGTGGCACGCCTCATCTGGCCTGGTCCGTGTCTTCGTCCTACGTACCTTGCACACCTCTTCTTTGTCTCCGAAACAAGCTACAGGTGGGATATTGGAGAAGGAAGAGAGGCGGCTTCTGTGCTCGCCAAGGGAAGGGGAGTCAATGCGACAATGTACATGTGATCGAAGAGTGAAGGTTGAGGGGGAGGAGAGGATGCTTAGAGGGCACACAAAAGCTTGAATGCATGCATGTGAGAAATGAGGTGGTGGAGATCAGGGGGGAGATGATCCATGGCTGGGGAGGGGAGGAGAAGCTATAACAAAAGCAAGACCAAAATTCAAATGGTCACTGCTCCTTCTGAGTGTCTGATCACCCTGCACTGCTTGTACTCTCGCAACTTTGCTGGGTGATGAACCGATGATGAATAGTGGATGGTTGGGAGTTTATGCACTAGAACATGATAAATAAACAAACAGAGATTAGTGCATGAAATGAAGAGGAGGATGAAGAAGATAGGGGAGGAAGAAAGGGAGGCGGTGAGGAAGACGGAGAACAAGGTTCGAACTTTAAAGCACAGCTCCCAACTCTGCTGATATGAAAGCGTTTCCACCATATGTAGGTGTTTTTTTTTTACAGGGAGGGGAGGGGGCATGAACGCTGTTGCCTCTGAGGTTGAAAGCTCTCTGGCTCCAAGCTGCTCAATGACCACAACGTCCTTGGCCATTGTAATCCCGTATACATTTCTCACAATTATATTTTCTCTTTACATGGACATTCTTCTACATAAACTAATAACCTTGGTTAAATTATATTCTTCGATTAAAAAAAAGTTTTGGTTTAATTAAGGTAAGCTATGTTGGTTGTATATATTGATAATCATGGTACTGGGATACATATAAACCTCATAAACGAATCAAATCCACGTTTAATCATTGGAATGAACTGGGATACTTCATGGTGCGCTCTCTTCTTTTTTTTATTTGCTGACGGAAGAATTATAAGTAATGTATTGATTAAATACTCGTGACTCATTTTAGTCATGTACTAGACTACTAGCAAAAGCTTTAGTACATCCAAATAATTAAATCCATTAACCAATAATTAACAGGCAGTGGGAAAATGAGCAGCTTACTCAGAGGATACTATGGTCAAACTCTCAAGCCCATGTGGATATTGATGTGGCCACCTCGCCGGCGGTTAGAAAAGCTGCCTGCGGGAAGAGGATTAGGGTTAGAGGTGGAATTTGGCGATAATAAGAGTGAGGTGAGTCACCACGGGAGCACGGGTTGAAGTGAGTTAAACCTGTTTACGAATTTTTTATATTAAATTTAGTTTAACTTGCTTATACTTATTAATTTTATACTCGAAAAAATATCAGGCTCAAAATAGATAAATTTGTTAAATAATAAATAGAGCTTGATTAAATGAGTATTTAGTTCGGTTCAATTTAAAATTCGAATTTAATGTTTTCAAACTCGAAAAAATATTCAGTTTATTTCGACTCGTAAATACTATTAAAATTACATTAAATTTATATAATATTTAAAAAATTAATTATATATAAATTGAGCACATAAATATTCGTTAAGTTCGAACTCCATCATAGCTCGATTTGAATCAAACTTAAATATCATAAGTTTTGGATAAATTTAGTTCAATTTATTTTATATTAAGTAAAACTTAAGTATATCTTTTTTTAACTCGATTCAGCTCGGCTCGACTCGACTCGTTTATAGCCGCAAAAGTAAAAAAAGGCCCATTCCAATGTTTTTATTAAGCTCATTCAGATTTGGGGTTTTTAGTAGACAAGGCCGCAAGAGGAAGCGTGGGGATAGAGGCAGAGAACAGGGGTAATAATTGACTTGACATACAAAAAGATTTGGCCAAAGACATTTAATTAGTAGGGGAGAGGGCTTGGATTAACTAAAACCAAGTTGACGAAGCTTACGAGGAAGAGATCGTGATGGAGCTTTGGGGGCCGGGATTACAACACATTTTTAATCTCCTGTAAATTCGGACCAAGTGCAAATTCGGAGCTGTCCAGTCCTGGGCTTGCTAGGGTTTCAAGGTCTAGGGTTTTAAGGACGTGGGCCATCTCGCATCGAATGGCTGTGATTTATTTTTGTTTAACTGATTGGCATCTTTGATGTGGAGTTTGGGCCCCAATAAACAGCATACTGGGATCGGTAGCTAGACGTGACAGGGGGCATTGGGACTTGGAATTTATTTTGGACCGGGCATCTAAGGTGGTGACGGTGGGTGGGTCCATCCCAAGCAACGGAGTTAGCAAATTTATGTAGTCTTCAGTTCTCGTCCAACAAAAGTACAACTAATTAGTGCTCGCTCAAGACTAATTTCCAAGTTAACAATGCACTTAGCATTAGTTTTTTTTTTTTTTAAATGTTAGCAAAACTATGGGGCAAGTATATCACTAGACTGTAGCTTGGACTCTAGGGCTCTATCTAATTCTAACCCATGAATAATGAATCGGACCAAACTTAATCGAAGGCCCAGTTGCCTTGCTTTATTTACTCTTACAGACCGGGTGACCGAGAAAAAAGAAGCCGGTTTGACCAAGATGTATGGACAAATGAGATAAACATATACAAATGCATCGGTCGACCCCTTTCTGCATACCGGAGCCCAGACAGGAAGAGGTGCCTGACCCGCTTGAAGAGTAATCAGCAAGGAACTAGTAGTATCATTTGATCATCCATTCTAATTAAACAGTGAATGCCAAGGAATCAAGGCTACAGATCTTTTTTTACACTTCAAAATCCTTTTTGGTATATTATTTCATGCTTGACATAGAAGTTGAGTAAGCAACAATTATGGCCACAAATCCCATGCTTTATTCGTATACAAATATATATA
>JAVDBV010079604.1:0-21349 GCA_032619315.1 Piper longum | reverse complement strand
CCGGCCGCCACCACAACCCCCTCCACAGCTGCCACCACAACCACTGCCGCAGCTGCTGGTTCCACGACCACCGTTCATATCCACACCGCCGGCACCGCAGCTGCCAAACAGGCCTCCTCCACACCCACCACCACCACATGACCCTCCTCCCATCTCCATATTATTATTGATGTCACACATCCTTCCCCATATTTTTCCACATCTTAAAAGATGGTGATGATGATCGTCTACTTCATCAATCTCCATTGCTATATGGTTCACTGAATCCTTTTTGCATCCATCTTTGTTGTAGATGTTGGATAGTAAGTAGGAGAGGATGATGGCTGGGAGTGCATAACATTTTTCATTCACCTACATGAGGAGCAGTGGAGTACGAGCGTATAACCATTTCATCAACAAATATAATGCAGTTATAGACATCGTTCATGATTCGTAAAGAGTTTAGATGACTACCCTGAGGTGGCTGCTCTTCTAATCGATCAAAGCCAAGGCTTTTCCACATGGGTTTTCTTCAGACTCCAGCCAATGTAAAAAAATCAGATTCATTCTTTAGGCTACTGAAACATTCGAATTCAACCCTCCTACGGCGGTAAATCTTCACCTGTTTCAAACTAAGATATTAAGAATACAAGATGGATGGAAACTCTCTACCAAAAATCATAAAGAATAAAATGATATATATTAGATAGCATGAGCATGCCGGTCGAGTTTCTCTCAGGTCAACAATGTATTCGTAAGAGTTCTTGTCTACTTGAAGAAACCACTGAAAATTCATGATTGCCCATCGATCAATTCCATTCCATTCAGCTAAAATCTGTGTTTCATCGCTTGATTTATCAAATATACCCACTATTTCTGTTCTTTGATCCTCATTAGCTTTTTCCACAATCCTAAAAAGAGGAAACACATGGAAACTCTTGCAATCAAGCTGCTCTTCACACCTTTCAAAAATTAGGTTCTCGTGAATGGTTATACAGGTACCAACTATAGTGAGAATATCATTACCTTGCTTGGATATTGATTATTTCATTACCATGATGATCTGTCGCGCAAATCAGTTTCTCAAGCGGTTGAACACTCATCAACGAAGGGAAGAAAGAGAGCTTATAAGGAGCTTGAGTAGGAATGGTGAAGGAAATGGCAACAAGCAAAGAAGCTGGGACAGCGCTTGTTTCACTTGAAAAAGGGGTCCTGAGGTTGAAACATTCCTCAACTGCGAGATCAGAATTGGGCCTTGTGTAATCGTCCAGATGAATTGACATTGTACCAACTGGTCTATTTTTCTTGAGTAAGGTTGAGTTTGACATGAGGGTGATGTTTAACTCTCCCAAAGTTTCACATTGGAAAAGAGCAATATTTTTCTGTCTGGATCCAGAGGATATAGCTAGCCTCTTTTCTCTATTGAAAAACTGGTCAGGCTGGCTCTTAGAATAGAGATGAAAAGCTGGCCTTCTAGACGGGATGGTATGTTTTTTACCCCAAAAATCTCTACACAAATCTGCAAGAAAACCAAGTTCAATAAAATTTGGCAATCTTATACTTAGATATATCAAATATATATTCAAGTGAATATTGCAAAATGAATCATAGTTAGACTCAGTAAGAAAGTTTGATGCAACATTCAAATAATGGCAAATACTACTTGGGACTACTTGCCTCCACAGTGTTTGTCTTTCTTAGCTGGAGCTTGTCTTCGTTCCCATTGTGTACCAAACTTTTCTTGAAGCTTTTGATTGGAAATGGATGTATTGGAGCAAGAGTTGGATCTCTACCTTTATACATTGCCCCAGCCCTCCAGTACCTCAAACCAAATGTTTCTTCTCACTGTCTTGTGGTTTCGGTAAACCCATTCTCAAGTTTGTTCCCTTGGCCTCCATCGGAGCCTGTATCATCATGTTCCAGAATCCTTCCAATTACCTTTATCATATCTTGGCTGTATGATGCTGGTTGTAGTTGATGAGAATGCCAAATTAGATCAATATCATAAGTTGGTACACAGAACATTCCCAAAAATTTCTCCTTGTTCTTTTTGATTTGATGCAAAAACCCTTTATATCTTGCTACAGATTCTTCAAGATACCTAGAATCAGTCATATGGTCTCTAGCAACCTGTTTGAAACACACAAAAAACCAAGTTTTTTGATACTGGAATGATGGTAAATGAATAGGTTCTGTCAATTATAAGGTAAAAAATTACCTGATAATAAAAGAGCTTTTGCCTCCGAACAGAATCCACCAAATCATATGTGATCCCTCCAGCTTCGAACAAATTATTGTGGAAGTGTTATTCAAATCAAGCTTAAATGGTTCATGTGGGCACATTTCACTCCAGATTTCTTCTGTTGCCTTGGATGTTGCTCCTTCCAGAACAGATGCTACATTTTTGCTGTCCAACATCCTCCCATAAAATTGTCGACAATCTAAATTATATTGCACGTGTAAAGAAAAAACATAAAATTTGTATCTTCACAAGTATTAAATCATAAAAAAAAAATGGTGGTTAACAGGAACTGATATTCTATTATGATTACAGGGTTAAGCCTGTGGTCCATTCACAGTCAAGTGGCACGACAAGATCTCCACCTAAAGCAGAAGAAGAATGCTTGTCAAGCAAGGGAAGCCAACATGCCTTGTACCTTGTAGAAGTAAAACTAGTTTAGCAGATATAGAGTCAAATTAATTAATTCTTGGATTGAGTTGAGTATATAAAAGAGTACTGTGTTCTAACGTATCACGTATACACTGCTCTTTGCAGGATTGGGCCATCATATAGACATTGATTCCTATCCACTGTTGCAAGAAATTGAAGCTCTCTGAGCAGCAGCAACAAGGTCCATGCTTATGGAAATTTTCTGAGCTTCCAACCATTCTTGTTCTTGTAACTTGTTCATATTTCTCAACATATAACCTGTCAAACGTCTCCATCAAGTCTCAAATTTATTCTATATAATCAACTAAGAGGAGTAATAATTACATTAAAATCTCATAAAAGGTAACAAAATAGCTCTACACTTGCAGAAATGCAGCAGAAAAAGGAAACATATTTTATACTTGCATGAAAGCTATTAAGGAAATGAAATAAAAGGGATGATTAATTTGAATGAATGTGAGAGTGAAACATATCTCCTACTTGTAAGAAAGTATCCCCGCGAGTGTCTATGATTAGAAAATGTGATCTCCGATGGCTTATTTATACAATCTGTTACTTGCTTTCTTATACCTTCCGTCTCTAAAGCGCTAACAAATATAATATTCATGCCAAAAACACTCGCATTGCTCTTCTTCTGCCTAATACCCAGTAATCCACGCAGAGACATGGTCTATAATCCATGTAAAAAGAATTGACGAAGTTATTAATGGCCGAGTTTTTTCCCCCGGAAAACTTATCGTTGAAATATACCTTGGCAATGGATAGGCAATGCAAGAGACCAAGCAAATTTTGGTTGTGCACTCATTGCAACATTTTATCCTCCTAGCATTTTTAAGCTTTCAAAGATGGATTAGTTGAGCTGCTAAGACATTTGATTGACGCCTTACATAGTTGATTTACAAGCCATCATTAAGAGAAAATTATTAATTTCTGCATTATGTTCCACCCGCCACCCCCACCCACCGATTTGTAAGATGCTTGATTCTTGAATGTGCGTTTTAAATGAGGATAGGAACATAATGTATCTTACGTCTTCATTGAGGAAGACAAATTGGGTTAGTTCGATGATGGATTAAGAGAGCAAACAGTTCTTCCTTCGATTATTCTGTTATAGCGGGGGATACAAGTGTAAACACCACAAATGTTTCCTCCCAAAATTTGTCTGGTCACACTTTCCATGTTTGAAGATGCTGAAAGCTTTCTAGTTTTTAAGCTAAGCTAACTTTCTCTCGTAAAATCAATAACATCCCAAAACCAACACGAATTCCACACCAAAGGCAAGCAGAAATGGGCAACATCACAAACACAATGGGTTAACCACTACTCTACATCAATCACAGTCTTGTTCCATGATGCCTTCTCATTCTGATTTTGTTGAAGAATCACATTCAAATCAAGGTGGGTATAATTCGCTCGAATCGCTTTTGAACCAAGAAAGCTGTCCTTCATTCTTTGTGCGAACAATGTGATATGAAATTCTCACATTTCATTGTCGATTATGTCTCTAATCATCTGCGTGGGAATGAGACCTTCTGTACGAATTGCATCCTTGCCGGGATCTGCACTGATGAAATACAATGTAGGCAACCCACGAACCTATGGGTATTTGAAAATGTCGAAAGATTCATAGGTCATCAGAAAGGAACAAAAATAAATCAGAGGAAGATGGTAGAGATTTAACAGTTGAGAAGGCTATTGATAGTTACCTGCATATCACGGGCAAATTCATACTCATCATCAGTGTCCACTTTTATAAACAAGGCATTGTTTTCATACTCAACAGCAAGCTGAGAATCATGCATCAAGCAAACTCATTAGTTCAAAATACTTAAATTTTGCAAATACTCACTTCTCTATTTCTAGCCAAAAAGCAGTTATCTACCAATAATAGTTTAAGTAGCATACCATCCAATATTTTATAAACCATAAGCAATTAGTATTTTTTCACGTTGGTGCCACTATCTGCTTCATTGAATCAACATAAACCGTGTGGAGAGAGTTCAATATGTTGATAAGAGCCAAACGCAATAGAATTCCTCGATCCTTCGCTTAATGCAAATATGCAAAATGCAAATCTATCTGTGTTTCTGCTATGAGAAGGGATGATTTCTTTAATTGATGGTTCAAAAATAGATTGCCAGGTAAAAATCAGGTTGCAGGGGGTAAAACCCATTAGTCAGTTAACAAGATAACCTTCTGAAGAAATTTTAGAATCCATCATGGAAATGATAAATATCGAAAAACCTCAAAAATCAGTCACAGAAGAAAAAAAAAAACTACCTACAAGATGTCTGCCAACGAAATTAAATTTCACAAATTACATCTACCAATTTTAGTTTCTTAGATTCGAAATTGATAGACCAGTGATAACACATAATCACATGAATATTGGGAAAGATATAGGAGTATACAAATGTAATACACGAGTCATGACAGAGTTAAATACTAAGTTTTTTACTATCATTTAGCAAAAGAGCAGCTAAGATTGATGCAAATGCTTCATGAACCATACTTTTAAATTTTGTAAGAGTTTATGACACCCACTGCAAAAGCTTTTAGTATATTTTATAACATGCAATCAGAAACTCGACAATCAACTAATCTTATTCAAAACAAAGCTCTTCTTTCAGATTTACAGTGAACAGCCTTTTCCTCCAAATCACCCACCATTCCAACAATAAATAGAGCAATTGATCACAAGAATCACCATTTCTTAAGTTGGGTATGATCGAACGAATCACAAGCTTTCAAAAAAGCAATGTCCCACTCCAATAATTATAAATTAAAAAAAAAAAGCCTTTCATCCACCCACCATTTCCATACGATGTTCATTCCTTAACATCACAAATAAAAAAAACGGAATATTCGTCCATGATCCAATAACCATTTCCACACGATGTTCATTCCTCAAACTTACAAATAATGAATTAGAACGTTCATCCAACAACAGCCATTTCCAGATGATGTTTAATCTTTTTATCTTTACAAATGAAAAAATGGCGCAGACATCCAATAACCATTTCATTCGCTGAACATTACAGCAAACACAGGCCAAGACAAGAACCTTTTAGCAAAATTTTTTTTTTTTTAAAAAAAAGAAAAGACAAGAAAAATGAGAATGGGAGACAGTGGGCAAACCATTTCAAGCTCCTGCGCCATCAAAATACAAGGACCACACCAAGTAGCATAGAAGTCCAGGATGATTGGCACACTCCTCTCCCCTCTCACCAGCTCCTCCACCTCCACGGCAGACACTTTTTTCTAAAACCCCACCAAAACCCAGGATTTAAAAATAATAAAGACACCATCTTTAGAGCACAATTAATCAAGAATTCATCTAAAAAACTTGCAATAAACAGAGCACACACCACAAGGTAGTCCGGCCGGATGTACTTGGCAGATATAGGCTTGCAGACATGCCCAGCTCTGGAAGAAGAGCGTCGATGAGGTAGAAGGCATCCACTGCCATTGAAGGTAGAAAGAAGATAAGAAGGAGGAGGAGGAGAAAAGCGAAGGGAGGAGATGGAAGACGGCGCTTGAAGGAGAGCCATTGCTCGGGGGAGGATGAAAAGGCGCAGGAGAAGAGCTTTCCCGAGTCTCTTCGCGCACTCTGTACATGTTCTTATCTCTTGTCCATCTCGGCTGACCACGGACATGGTCCGTTTATACCGCTTTTTTTTCTTCTTCTTCTTCTTTTTTTTTATTTATTTAAAACTAATAATTTTATTTGATTTGTGATTTGCCCCCTCAGAAAACTTCTCGCTGAATAGGATGTGTCTTCTCCCTCGCTGAATGTCATACACTTAGTTTTATTCTGCACAATAAATTCAATAAGGAATCAACCTTGCTGGTATCTCCCACAATGGTTCAGAAGATGATCCAATGGCAGTCAAGCAATCACTTATCACAGCTTATACCAGAGAGAACATTTTAAAAGATACACTTCAAGAAACAGCTAGCCATAGAGCATCAAGCATCCAAGGCGGTAATACGAGGCAATGGAGTTCAAGTTGGTGGGAAGAATTTGTAGTTTCGTTTCAAAGAGGGGGTGTTAAAGAAAGGGGGCATGCATCTTTTAAGATTGTAAGGATATTCCAAGCTGCTTGCATCCCACTCAGAAGTAACTAGCCTTCTTTGGTGGCAATCAGATCATAACAATGTACAAGACAATGTAAATTCCTTAATCAGTTTTGTTGATCTTTGCAGTACTTTATGCTCCATAGTCTGACCACCATTCAATTCACTAAATCCACTCTAATCTAGATGGACCTTTGCAACTAAAGGTTAAATAAGAGAAAGTTCGATTATTAAATCGAAAGTACTTCTGCCTTAAAATTTTGTGTTGATCTGCATAAACGCTTACTTTGTCAACAAAGAGAAGAATTTAAAATTTTAACAAAGTTTGTAAATGCTGTTTTTACTGAAAACTTGAATATCAGTTGGCTTCTCTTCACAATAGAGGCAGCTGATTCATTCTTCAGAGTTGCTCTTTACATGTACAAAAGTATAGTTTAAAAACTCGAGACTTGAACTTGACCATGTAGGCTATGGAGCAGAGTCAATTCAATGTTAACTCTAAGCCGACTCGGTATCATTTATATCAATTTTTCAATCCAACAACAATAGTATATCAAATTAGGGGATATTATTCTCATTGACATTTAAAATTGATTATATATGATTTAGTTTAATTTAGATAGTCAATTTAACCAAATTAAAGAGAAAATAATATGTTTTAAAGCCTTCTTTACTTGACTCAAGGAAACTCGGGGAGTTAATCATAAACTTTGTCGATAGGAAATCAATTATAGAGTTTGACTTGGGAAGTCATAGAGTGGAGGTCATCCACGCATGCAAACATCTCTTTTTTTTAGGATCAAACACAATACATTGACTCTAGTTTGTTGGATCTAGAGTGATGAAGAAGAAGGAAAAGCAGGGTGCGAAATGTAGCTGGTCACTCAGTTTCAGAGTGCCAAGGTGTTGGGTTATTTGGTTGGTGAAGTATATGGATGCTTGAGCACCTAGATTAAGAGCGCTAGGGTTCCTTAGTGATTAAAAACCTAATTTGTGATTAAGGAAAGACTAGAGAGGGTTTTTCTAGGGTTCTTTGATGAAAGAGAATGATTTTCTTTTCACATCGTCGAAAAATTAAAGAGTTGTTGAACAAGCTCGTTGATTCGTGGGGGAGAAAGTAAAGTAAAACTTCGTAAGAGTTTTGATCAATTTCATGGGGGAAATTACTCCTTACAGTAAATTGTGTGGTATTTACTGTCCACTTGTGTTTTTATATTTTATCATTCTTTATTGTTATTTATTTTTATTTTGTTGTATTTTTTTCCGTATTTTATTCCGTTGTGCGGGAAGGCCCGTATCCCTGACATGGTTTTTAGGATCAAACTTGAACATCAGTGGACGCTTTTGAGCTGTAGCTAGCTTGTTATATATTGACTAATCTCTACTTATACAGGCGGGGTTTCTTTTCTGTAGCTCATTTTATTGGACATCATTACAACACTGCAGGCCGTCTACACATTCCCACTAGAACGAGCGATGCTCATGAAGGAGTGGACTTCAGGAACATACAGACTCTCCTATTTAATGGCTAGAACCACTGGGGATGTGCCAATAGAGCTTCTTCACCCTTTATTCTACATCCTTGTCACCTACTGGGTACCGACCTCAAACCCAGTTTATGGAGCTTCCTCCTCACCACCCTAACTTTGTTGTATGGCTCTCTTGTTGCCGAGAGTCAAGGCCTGGCTGTTGGTGCTGCCTTCACGGACCCAAGGTCTGGAGCCGCCATCACCTCACTTATCACTCAAATCTCCACTCTCGCAGGTGGATTCTACGTCCAACATGTCCCAGGCTTCACGGCTTGGCTCCAATACGTTTCTCCTTCTTATTACACTTACAAGCTTGTGTTGAACGCTCAATACTCTTAGAATGAGAGGTACAAGTGTGGAGATGATTCACACTGCTATGTTAGGGATGCTTCGGCTGTGTAGAGCGCGGGTCTTGGGCAGGCATGGTTGTCTTTGATGGCCTTGTTGGTGCCTATGCTCTCTTGCTAAGGATGAAGAAGCCGAAAGAATTAACGATTGTAAAATGTTATATTGATGAGGGTCACAAATTGAGACCTCGAAATTCTAATGGCATCTTACACATTTTTTACTTTGTTTGGATTGTGAGGGAAAAAAAAGTACGAGGAAACTTTCCTTACATGTTTGCTTGTTTGATTGAAAAAAAAACCTATTTTACATCATGATGGAAATTTCTTTCACAACTATTTTTAAATAAAAAATGCAAGAAAATGAGAGAAAATAAAGATGATACTGTATAAAATTTCCCTTTCTTTTTAACCCAACATATAAAAGAAAATGATTCGAAACCTGATTATTGTTTCATCTATTTTCCTTTCTCATATCTATTTTCTTTTATTTTCTTACTACACAAACAGAGTAGAAGTTCTTTTTTACTACAAAATATTAAATCTCTTAGATTTTTTTTCCAAAAAAAAAACAGAGAACCTATTTCTAGTTTAGGGATAGGCGTAACCATAAAAATGTCTGGGACCGACTCGTTTGCGACTATATTTTATCAACCGATCATGAGTGAAAAATATAAATATAAGCTCAAACAAAGCCTCGACCTTAGGCCTCGGAATAACTAACATAATTCATAAACTAATGACAATATTAGTGGTATTTTCAACGTCCACCATTAATCCAAAGTAGAAAATAAGCAAGCCTAGGGTACACAGACCTCAAAGTTGAGCCTGCTTATGGTAACACAACATTTCTGTAATCAATTATTAAGAAAAATTAGTTTGTATTTCGTTGTTTTTATTTCTTGATACGAATTACTTGAGAGAAAGTTATAAGTGTAATGTGCGAACAAGAAATTGTTATTTCATGAGAGGAGAGAAAATCTATTTAAAATAAAAGTGAAAATAGATTAGAGAATATAACAAACATGAAACAAAAAAAAGTAATTATATGTATTTGGTAAAACTTTGAAACTGAAAAAGGTCAGATAAACGGAAGATAGGTGCATGAGTTATTCCTTTTTTTTTCCAATAAGAGTAGGTACGATAATCTATTATTTTATATACGCTGTCATTAACTAAAAAACTTAAAAAAAAACAAAAGGTGGTCCTAAATTGCCAAGATAAATAAAACACCCCAGTACTCTTTTCAGAATACTTAAGGCAAATAGCAACTTTTCTCTGAAAAATTTCATTTGAAATGACTAATACCCACTGCAGATTGTAAAACCATTAGTGAAGACAATTTTTGGGCATGAAATACACATTTAATTGCAATTATATTTTGCACTTATAAAGGAGGGAAATTTTGATTAGGCATTGATTCTCTTGAAGAAAAGTTACTAGTCTTGAAATAAAAGGCCACTTACATCAAAATTTATAAACTCAATATAATTCTTTGCCTATGATTAATTTGGTACGTTCTTCTCTCACATCAAATAAGATAAATCCCCAAGCTGCTTCAATAAAAGATGATATAAGATGGCTACCTACTTTCTTGTCAAATCAGAATATTGATTGAAAAATCAAAATGATGAGTTTGAGCTGTATATAAGTTCATATTTTGATTTGGAAGTCATCTATGGTAAAGACTTGAAGGAGTAGTGGCCATGGCAATGGAATTGCATGAGCTGGGTCCTTCAAGGGGAGATGTAATTGGGGAGCATCCCTGCCTCTTGGGAAACACAAATTTCCCCATCACCCTCAAGGTCTTTGCTACTTAACATACTGCATAATCTATTAAGCTGCAAATCATTAATCTTACTGATCATATGATTATTTGGTGCAAATAAGACATTGGATAAAGAAGGTCAAAATGAGTTGTTTGCATTTGGCTTCTTGTATTTTGACATTCCCTTATCCTGGATATACAAGTACCCAAATTATCAATGTTTTTTATTTTTATTTTAGAAGTTGCTAATTGTCAATGTTGCTACAGTTTGTAGATATTGTGTACCGGATCAAACCATCTAAGGAAGCAGGTTTGCTCTCTTCAATGAAGGCTACCCCACCCAGCTCCATCCCTGATAAAACCATCTTAAATGGTGTCACCGGAATGGTTTACCCCGGCCAAATGCTAGCACTGCTAGGCCCTTCCGGCAGCGGCAAGACCACTCTCCTCAACGCCCTCAGCGGTCGCCTTAGTGGCAGCCTCTCTGGCACCATAACTTACAATGACAGACCCATGTCAAAGGCCACAAATAGATTAACTGGCTTTGTTACACAGGATGATATCCTCTACCCCCATCTTACTGTCACAGAAACACTAGTATTCACTGCAAGACTAAGACTGCCCATGAGTGTGAGTAAAAAAGAGAAAAAAGAGCAAGCTATGAATGTGATTAAAATTCTTGGTCTTGTCCATTGCAAGGACACTATCGTAGGCTCGGCCACTGTGAGAGGGATATCAGGAGGAGAAAGGAAAAGGGTCAGTATAGGGCAGGAGATGTTGATAAACCCAAGTCTGCTCTTTCTTGACGAGCCAACTTCGGGGTTGGACTCAACAACAGCACAAAAAATTGTGTCCACTCTTGATGACTTGGCTAAGTGTGGCAAGGCAATAATTGCCAGCATACACCAGCCCTCTAGCAGAATATTTTACATGTTTGACAAGGTTATGTTGCTATCAGAAGGAAGCTTGATTTATTCTGGGGAGGGGTCTGAGGCTCTGGATTACTTCTCCAGGATTGGCCACAGCATGAAGGTTCCAATGAATCCTGCAGATTTTCTTTTGGACATTGCAAATGGTATGCCCTTGCATCTAACTCTCTGCCATGATGACGAATATGTTCCTTAGTGGCAAATTGTAACACAAGAAAATGGATCAAATTCGTCATCAAAAAATACCATCACCTGGCAGCATAGATCATGCGAACAATTGGATTCGCCACTTCTATTTCTTTCAATAATTAGGCATCAACGTATTAGTTTAATCAATGATCTATGGTCAAGAAATTCACGAGGAAGCTTACCTTGCAGGTATCTCCTACAGTGGTTTAGAAGGTGATCAAACGTCAGTCAAGCAATCACTGATCTCCGCATACAATGATAACCTAGAGCACATAATAAGAAAGGAAACTCAAGAAAAAATTAGTCACAGCCCTGCATCAAGCATTCATATTGGTAAGATAGGGTCATGGAGTTCAAGTTGGTGGGAAGTACTTGTAGTTTTGGTACAAAGGACCGTGAAAGAAAGGAGGCACACATCTTTCAACAACATGAGGGTTTTCCAATCTGCTTGCGTCACAATCTTGTCTAGTCTTCTTTGGTGGCAATCAGGTGACAACAATATACAAGAGAAGGTAAGTCAATTTGATTCGTGAGTCTGCTATCAGTTCAAATTAAGAGTTGCTCATTGTTCTCGTCACTCTATATCACAGGCAGGGTTTCTAGTCTTCATCTCCTTTTACTGGAACATCATTCCAACAATACAAGCCGTCCACACTTTCCCACTAGAACGAGCAATGCTCATGAAGGAGAGGTCTTCAGGAATGTACAGGCTCTCCTCCTATTTCACGGCTAGAACACTTGGAGACATGCCACTAGATCTTCTTTTTCCCTCACTTTACATCATAATTACCTACTGGACAGTTGGCCTCAAACCCATTTTATGGAATTTCATTCTCACTCTCCTTGCAGTGTTATACAGCTGCGTTGTTGCCCAAGGTCTAGGACTGGCTATTGGTGCTGCTATCATGGATACAAGGTCCGGAGCCACTCTTTCTGCACTTATCAGTCATTGCGCTTTTCTCACAAGCGGATACTTCGTCCAACATGTCCCAGTTTTCATAGCTTGGATCCAATATATTTCTCCTTCATATTACGTATACAGGCTTTTGTTGGACAGCCAATACTCTGGGAATGAGAGATACAGGTGTGGAGATGATACATATTGCTATGTTAGAGATGTATCAGTAGTGCAGGGGGCTAATCTTGGGCATGTATGGTTGCCTGTGATAGCCTTGTTGATGATGGTCATTGGTTACCGGCTTGTTGCATATGCGTTCTTACTGAGAATGAAGAAGCATTGAAAATGATTTGTATCCGTTTTCCTTGCAGTGACATAAGTGTTATTTGATGGCAAAGTTGGAAGGGGAAATTATATTCTCCAATAAGAGTTTTAAATAAATTTAAAATAAGAATCTAATTATCATCTTCTACACCTCATCTCTGCTAAACTTGGAACAGTGATAAGAAATGATTGTATGACACAGTACACACTTTTAAAGGCAATTGTATCGTCTGTAGCAAGAAATACATTAGATTTTAAAAATAATAATAAGAAAATGTTTTTGCTAACAAAACAAATTCCACTGAATTGATGATAATTGGTGACATGTACGTATATGCCCAGAAAATTTGATCACATCAAACTCTCCAAATTGTTTTAATGACATTATAATACTTGAGCCGTACGGAAAACAAACAGAAAATGATCCTGCTCATGCTGTAAATAATATCAAACATCACTCTGAAGCACACTAGAAATATGGCACTTAAATGCAAGCTAGATTCATTGTTGGGAAACGACCACATTGATCAGTTCATACTTGAAACATCCAAACCGAAGACAATTATTATGGGTGATCTCACTGAATTATCATCCAAGTACCATATTCCACAAAATCAGAAGAGGAAAATTAACATACTCTGTAAGATGTTACATCTTCCTCACATTACTATCCAAGAGCATTTCCATTTAAGATGCAAAAAAAACAAGAAAGATGTCTATAACTAACCGCTTAAGCAAGGAACCGGAGAAATTCATCAAATTCTCATAGATATTACACCAAAAATCACAAAACAAAAACTAATTTAAATACCAAAAACCACTAAAAACAACGAAAAAAAACTCCAATAATAAAGAGAGAGAATGATGCAACCTTAATCATTTTTCACTTCCCTGCCTTCATTCTCTGTTTGTTGCTTCATATGCTCTGCCTCGATCGTTTCCTTGAGAATGAACAGCTTCTGAAAAACAACAGGTTGAGGCATCCGCTTGGCTTCTCTCAACTCAGTCTCCTCTAAGTTCAAATGGCAAGGATCGAGCATGATTTTAATCCGTTTATGCAATTCTTTAGGGGTTCTGCAATTTAGTAACCCAAGAAACGAAGAAAGCTTTAGGGAAAACAATGAAAATGGAAAACATCGTGTAACCAACAAAAATGGTTATATTCTAAAAGGTACGCAAATTTGATCTCTCAATTGTAAAGAAAACTTGCATCCTCAGCTTCATGTTGATCTCCGGGAGAGAAGGCAGTAGCCAAAGCAGAAAATCTCTCCTCAG
Organism: Piper longum; assembly: GCA_032619315.1. Taxonomy (NCBI): domain Eukaryota; kingdom Viridiplantae; phylum Streptophyta; class Magnoliopsida; order Piperales; family Piperaceae; genus Piper; species Piper longum. The sequence continues at coordinate 7,366 of JAVDBV010079604.1, read as the reverse complement.
GGTCAGTTATATTGAGCAAGTATTTGAGTAGCGTTATTTCCTTTGGAGCTATACTCTTCAGGTAGCACTTTGTAGTTTTATACAGATAATACGTGATGTTTTTCACCTGGAATGATCATCGGTAATAAATGTGAGTGCATCTTGAATATATCACATACTAAGGACAATCAACATTGCACACTTAATTCGTTCTTTTTAGTGGGCAAATCTTTAGCCGAAGTCCACATGCTATTTATTAACAAAATAAGTGAAGAACCAAGCTCTTTTACCTTTGCTAGACCTTTGATTTTGTCACAAGCTGCATCGAGGGAGGGAAGGAAAGTTCAAAATTTTGTTGAATTTTTCTTGAGCAGATTCCTACATCACTAGATTTTTCAAGGCATTATCAAAGGTGTAGATGGAAGATAAGCATTTAGATCCAACTCTTGAAATTGCTGCACGTACCAAACAATTTGATAAGATAGATATGGCTATGTATGTCTATGTTGAATATAGCAGAAGGCAACTTTGTAAATAACTTTAGAAAACTTGTTTTTTTTCATATATTTCTCATCCTAAATTTGTAAAACTAGAACCCAGAATTTTCTACCCATCATTATTCTGGGTCAAAAATTGCAAGTAAAAGAACTCATGTTGTAACTTTATTTATAAATCATAAATTTAAAACCAAATTCTTTATTATTCTTCGTACCAAATTATCAAGTAAATAAAATTAGATAACGGAAGATTACTTAAATCCATAAAAACAAGACGATTCTTAACTTCTTAATACTTTTATCTTCCAAATTCAGCACATATTCTTCAAGACTAAAGTTTCTTAATGAAGGGATACCAGAAAGAAAATCTTCGTACGATTCTTTATCTTTTTCAAAAAAGACAAAATCCTTCTGTTTTAGATCTATTGGATCTCTTGATTGTATAGCCTTTCAAATAACCGTATTTATACTTATTTTTTATAATTTTAATTTAACTCATCATAAATTAGAGATTACGAAAATAGTATCTACACATATTTATCTATATTTTTTTTAAATATATGATATATATATATAAATTTATCCATACGTATTTTTAAATATTAATGACCCATTAGTATTAACTTTAATAGATCAATTTAATTTAGGCCTAAACCTTATATATATATATATATATATATACACACACACACGTCCAACATCCAACAATCTCTCACTTGGACAATATATACACAAATAATTGTATATAACCTTATATAAGTTCCAAAATAACATACGCTATTATTCCAAAATAATAATCTCGTCCACTAATTAATGTTAATATATGATCAAGGCAATTTTTCGTTACATTTATCGTAACTAAACCCATTTATGGTCACATACGTTAACATAATTAAATGACATACATCAAGTATGGATTTGTAGCATGAAAATTACATGTAATTTGATTTAAATATGCTTATTTTCAACGGGTCCAACTTTATGAACCTTAAACTGAACTGAATACAAAAAAAAACACACACACACACAATGAACCTTAAACTGAATACAAACTACCACTAAAGTCGCATATTATCAAATGATACAACACTCATATAAGTAACATGCTCATGAAAGACCTTGAGCAGTAAACTTTTAGTAAACGGATCCACAAATATGGAGTTTGTCCCAATATGCTTTATAAAAACTTTACCACTTTGAACTATTTCTTTCATAACAAGGAACTTGAACTCTATATGTCTTGATTTAGATGAGCTCCTGTTATTATTTAAACATAATACTGCAGACTGATTGTCATAAAATAACTTAAGTGGTCTTTCAATATTATCAATAATACGCAGCCCTATGAAAAAATTCTGCAACCATATTCCATAATTGGATGCCTCATAATAAGCTATGAGTTCAGATGCTATGGTGGAAAAATCTATGAGTGTTTGCTTAGCACTCCTCCAAGAAATAGCTTATCCAGCAAACATGTAGACATAGCTAGAAGTGGATCGACAACTATCTTGACATCCAATAAATTTGAAATCAGAATACCCAATGATCTCAAGTTTTTGTAACTTTTGATATGTAAGTATGTAATGTTTTGTTCTCTTAAGATACCCCATGACTCTTTTGGCTGCTATCCAATGATCCAATCCTGGATTGCTTAAATATATGCCCAACATTCCAACAATATATTCAATACCTGGACGCATACATACTTGAGCATACATAAGACTTCCGACTATTAAAGTATAAAAATCTTTTGCATTTCCTTTCCCTCTATATCATTTATAGGGTATTGATTGAAAGTGAATTTGTCTTCTTTAAAAACATGGGTATCTCCTGATTTACAATCTTGTATGCTAAATCTTCTAAGCACTTTTCTATATAGGTCTTTTGCGATATTTTAAGTATACATCAAGAGAAATCCCAATGTATTTGAATTCCTAGTACAAAAGATGTATTTCTAAGATCTTTCATTTCAAATTTCTTTATTAAAAATCTCTTGATTTTGTAAAAAAAATCTATATCATTACTGCCAAGTAATATATCATCAACATATAAAACTAAAAATATATAATTACTCTCACTAAATTTATGGTATATACAATCATCAATCACATTCATCTCAAAATCGAACGAGAGAATAACTTAATGAAATATATGATACCATTTAGAAGCCTGCTTAAGTCTATAAATGAATTTTTTTAATTTACAAACCATATTTTTTAAATCTCCACATACAAAGTTTTCTGGTTGCACAATATAAATTGTTTCATCAATGTCACTATTTAGAAACACAATTTTTACATCCATTTGATGTAACTCAAGATTAAAATGTGCTGAGTCATTCGATAAAACTAGAGAGAAAATCTTATTATAATCAATGCATTCCTTTTGAGTAATGCTCTTAGTAACAAGACGAACATTATATCTTTCTACATCACCTTTCAAATTCTTCTTGGTTTTAAATGTCTATTTACAACCAATAGGTTTCGCACCTTCAGGCAATGAGACAATATCCCAAACGTCATTAGTTTTCATAGACTTCATCTCTTCATTCATGAGATCAATCTACTTTTGAGAATTAGAATTCTTCATTACCTGATGAAAGTTGATTGGATCACCTTCTACCATTTTATTGTTATCGTCAATGGCATTTGCTCTTAAGGCTGTTAAGTTTGCTCTTCAGGTATAACTTGATTAGGAAAATCCTCGACATTGTCTTGTAATTCTAGTATTGTTTCTTGAACAACATCAGAAATATGATCTTCATTTTTTTCAAGACCAATCATAGGAAGAGAAATAGATTCTTCTTCAAAGACCGTGTCTAACTTTATTTTCCCTTCCAAATTCAACATCCTCAAAGAACTGGGTATTTCTCGTCTCAAAAAATGACCTTATTGTGAGATCATAAAACTTATACACACTATACCTTTCAGAGTACCCAACAACATAACTGCTTACTATTTATGAATCTAGTTTCCTTTCATTTGGTCTATAAGGCATTGCCTCAGCTGGACAACCCCAAATGCGTAAATGCTTAATACTGGGCTGCTTTTTTTTAAGTCCATAATTTATAAGTGGTCTTAATTGCTGCCTTTATTAGAACTCTATTAAGAATATATGCTACTATCTTTAGCGCCTCACCCCAGAGTGAATTAGGTAAAGTAGTATGAGCAATCATACGATTCACCATGTCATTTAACACTCGGTTTTGTCTCTCAGCAACATCATTCATGCTAGGAGTACCTGACATTGTGTATTACGGGATGATTTTGTACTCTTCTAAAAATTTGGAAAATGGTCCTGGATGTTGTATACCTGATCTATCATATCTACCATGGTATTCACCATCATGGTCAGATCTGATAGCTTTAATAGTTTTGTCAAGTTGGTTCTCAACTTCAGCCTTATATACCTTAAACACGTCCAATGCTTGAAACTAATCACGAATGAGATAAAGTTAACCATAATGAGAATAAATATCTATGAATGTAATAAAATATTGTTTACCATTCCAAGAAGCCGTATGAATTGGCCCACAAATGTCCATATATATTAGTTCTAAGATGCTTGAAGATCTATTGATACCTAGTCTCCTTATATTTATTTGTTTTTCCTTAATGCACTCAACACAGACTTGAAAATCTGATAAAAATGGAATCAAGAATTTCATCTGACATAAGTTGTACAATTCTTTGTCTAGAAATGTGTCATAAACGCTTATGCCAGAGTAAAACAAAATTTTCATCAGTTAATTTTCTTTTTGTACCACATAAATCCACATATAAATTTTCATTAAAAGATGCAATATTATTAAGTAAATATAAGTTATCATAAAAAGATAAGAAATCTGTACTCACAATATTTGAATTTACTGAACATATCGTTTCTAAATGAATAAGAGTAACTAGATTTGTCCAATATAGAAATAAAAACCAAATTTCGTCTAAAAGATGATACTATATATGTCTCTTTCAAATCTAAATAATAATCTAAAAATCCCAATTGGTACAGAAACAAAATTAATCTCAAAACAAACAAAATTAAGAAATGAACCTTTCTTTACATGCTAGGCGTGATACTTAGTTCATTCTTATTTCATATATCTATGTTTACCACAAAAGAAATAGCAAGAAGCCTGAATTTCTTTTTTTCATTGTTGCTTGTGAGAATCATTATCAGCTTCCTTAGCCCTCTTTCCTTTCTTATTTTTGTTTTGATAGGTACTAGCCAAGTGAGCACTTTCAGCCTGTCCTTGCTTTAACATTTCTTCTTGTTACACACAATAACAAATGAGCTCATTAAAAATCCATTTGCCCCTTTAAAAGTTGTAATTGACCTTAAATTGACTAAATTGTAACGGAAGAGAAATTAAAATTAAATGCATGAGAAAATCCTCAGACAGCTCTAACTTTAGTGCTTTTAGTTTTGAAGCAATATTTGACATTTCTAAGATGTATTCCCCCATGCTTGTTTTGCTATTAAATTTCATTGAAATCAAGTTCAACAAAAGTGTACTTGTTTTATCTTTATCATTTTTTTACAAAATACTTTTCAATTTCTTTAAGAAACTCAGTGGCTGTAGTAACTTTCTCAGATACATCACCCCTAAAGGTCTCTGAAATTCCACACATCATGATTATAAGACTCGTGCGATTGGAACATTCTCACTTCTTAATGTCCCGTTTTTCCTCAATGGAACATTTGTCCGTAAGAGAAACAGATTGTTCAGTCCTTAACGCAAGATCAAAATCTATGTAACCGAGAACAAACATCACACTCTCTTTCCAATCAATAAAATTATCTTTAAGCATTGGAATTTAATTGATATTGGCAAAAATCATAAAGCAGATTGATTAATTGAATCCAAAAAGAACAAAATAATATGCACATAATAAGATTAATAATTCAAACAATGGTTAATATCATCAAAAGATACCTAACACAACATTAATATTTAGTCTTTGGACATAAATATTAATTTGTAAGTGATACTTTTTGTGCAGTAATCAAATATGGATAATAAATCATATCAAATAATAAACCTCATTTGGTCAGATTTCATATTCACATGAAATCTTGATAATTATCATATATTTATTACCACACATAAATATATAATTTTGTTAAATATTAACCTTCCTTTGGGCCGATTAAAATTCACATGAATCATATACCCACAACCATCTTAATATTTTAAAATAAATTAAGTTCTACAAAAGAGGCTACTTTGGTAGTATATTGAAGCAATTAATAAATTCTAAAATATTAATTATAAATGAACCATAGTTTAAATTTAATAATTTGAAATATAATTAACATAAAATTGAAAAAGTTATAAAGTATCTTTATTTGAAAATTTTTGAAATTATAATTTTTTGTAACTTTATTTTTATCATTTGATATTTTACCAAAAGAGGACCTCGATTTGTGAATAAATATCTTATATATAAATTTATTGTACTTTCTTTACCTAATAACTAGTACAAAATTTGAAAGTCAATGCGAGCTAAATTTATTCCCTATTACAAATTCGGATTATTTTTAGGATCCTCAATCATTAGATTTATTGAAATAGAAGTTCTTTTGGGATTTATTTCATGACTAGAATAAAGGAAAATACATAATCACCATCCAAAATTAAATATAAATAAAAATTAATTCTCAATGATTTAATATGAAGTTGGCTCTAATGCTAATTGTTGTAACTTTATTTATAAATCTTTAACGTAAAACAAACTTCTTTATTATTCTTCATATTAAATTATCAAGTAAATAAAATTAGATAGCGTAAGCATACCCAAATCCATAAAACAATACGTTTTTTGATTTATTGAAGTTTGATCTTCCAAATTCAATACAAGTTCTTCAAGATTAAGTTTCTAGATGATGGGATATTAGAAAGAAAACTCTGTACGAATTCGGGGACCATAACGGTATTTATACTTATTTTTTATAATTTAAATTTATCCCATAATAAATTAGAGATTATAAAAATAATATATATACATATTTATCCATACTTATCTTAATATATGATATCTATATATATTTATTTATCCTTATTTTTAAATATAAATGACCCATTAAACTTAACTTTAATAAATTAATTTAAGTTAGGCCAAAAACTTAATAATAACCGCATATGATGCAATTATACACACACATGCATTTAATAATTGAAATTTGATGAAAGTACTTAACGATGAAATTTAATCTGCAACCTGAAAAAACTGAAATGCAATCCATATCAAATTTCTGCCTAGATCTTCCTAGCAAAGGCTTCCATTAATTAAAAACACACCAAATATAGTAAATAGGATCATCTAACATTAATTACCATCACGATCGTCAAGGCTGTCATAAGTCTCTGAGTAAAGTAAGGAAATGGAAGAAGTCACCAGTCACTTCGCCTCCTTGCAATAACAGCGTCAAGATCTGTTGGATTCTCCTGGACCTCATTAAGAAGATCAAAAAGCTTGTCCATGTCATCATCAATTCCTTAGTCTGAGTTTTGTCATTCATGAAGACATCAATCTTCAATCTGTGCAATGTTGGGGACACGGAGGTTCACGGCGAGGAGGAAGGGCGGCGGCGCCCGTGGGCGCGGGCATGGTGGTGGGCGTGGCGAAGACAAAGGGGGGCGCTGCCGCAGGCCCGTGCCCCCAGCCGTGATTGCCTTAGCACCGTCTCCTCAACCGGCCCGACAATAGCGTGGCTGCCCTCAGCCGCACACACAAGCCGTAGTGGGTCGCCGCCTTTATAATTAATTTGGGCTGTTTTAATAATTGGATGACTCAAATTAAAATTGAGAAATTTATGTCATCTAATATATATATAGGGCAGTGCTAGTATGCGCTGCCCCATTTTGGCAGCACACCATGTGCTGCTTTTTG
>JAVDBV010079599.1:0-21710 GCA_032619315.1 Piper longum | reverse complement strand
TATATATAATAAACAAATATTCGACGCGGTAGGATCGAACGTTGGAAAATTAATATTTCATTTAAATTAATCACCCGCTACCCGATTTATTATAAATTACCTATTTAAGTAAAAGGAATTCTTTACCCGGTAAAATGAACTATATCATTTACCCATTTACATGGCAAAGTAAAATACGGGTGAAGAGTGCTTTCACATACCGTAGCCATTATTTTATTATATACGGAGAAGGGAGGGGGCATTGTTCAGGTTATGTCCTTCGGACATACACCGGCTTCCTCCTTGCTCAGGTAATTTTTCTTCTCTTCTTCTTCGTGGTTTTCATGTATTTCATATGTTGAATTGATAATAAGCTTGATAAACATGAGATTAAAATCTTAAATCAATAAGAAACAACTAAATCTGAGCTGGAAACCGGAAATCCTATCCATGGCTGACAAGTGCATAACGTTGGCAAGATCAGCGACCGTAAACAAAAAATTCAAGGCAGCCGCTCACAATTCCGATGGGCCTCTGGCTGCTTGTTTGAAGAGTGGCATCGCCCTGCCTCTAATTTCCTGTGGGTGGCGGAATTACATCGGTTATTGGGCAAAGTTACAAGGGCGGCGAAAACAGAGGACGATGGTGGATGAGGAAATCCAGCCATCTAGAGTGGCAATTGGATTGTAATCTTGTCGGGAAAGGTCTTGGGAGGGTCGACGATGCTGAGGCAACCACCAAATCAGCAACACAAGCGCGTCGATAGGGGCGGCCGAATCAGTGAAATCAAGGCAATACCGATGTCACGGCGGCCAGCGCTGGTCGGCACGACATGGTGACGGCACGGCGGAGCTGGGCAGCGACGATTGATGGTGGCCGGAGGCAAACGGCGATGGCGACGAATTGGGTGGTTGTTGGTGGAGAAGTGAAGGGAAGAAGAAGATGGCAGTTTTGTGAATTAAGCTTGACTCGTTATGGTTTGAGTTAAAAATAATATCAACTCGTAATAAATCATTAAACATAATTAATCTAATGGGGTACGAGTTAAGTAGCTAAAATAATAAAATATTATACGAAATTGCCATAAATAATAAAATACGGTTATGATAAATGGTAAATAATTAATCGGCTTATTACAAGCGATTAAATTAAATTGTAGAGTTATAAATGATAAATAAAATAAAGATAGATTAATGTTTGGTAATTAAAACAATTATTTTAATAACAAATTAGTAAGGTAGAAAAATGGGTTAATAAAATATAACCGTGTAGAAATCACAAAATAGCAAAATTTAATAAGGAAGTGTTGAATTTTATTGAATTAAATAAATTACAAAAAGTTGTATTCTTGATATCGTTAAATTAGGATGATACAAATAATAATAATTAATTCCGGTTCATAGATAAATTATTTAATGTGGCATATTATATATTGTCAAAATTTAATAGATATATTAATCATTTAGTTCCATGTATTTTCTACGCAAATAAAATTATACTTATGTATAATTTTATGTTCTCGTTCAGATTAGGATCGTTGTCGCAATTGCGGGATTACGTACAAGCTAACTAGGTCTATATAATTATTTAAAATATTATAATTTCCCTGCTGGACAGTCTGGTCGGCCTGAGCCCAGATTCGACCACTATGTATCGAGTGTAACCGGGGTAAAAGAATTAACTTAGTCCGACACGAGGCCGCATCCTTCATAATCTCAGAATGGACATATCAGAATGGACCCGACAGCCCATAAGCTCTGAGTGGTCATGTTAGAATGGACCTGACAGGCCATAATTTCATAATTGACACGTCAGAATGGGCGTGACAGCCTATAAGCTCTGAATGGTAATGTTAGAATGGACCTGACAGGCCATAATTTCATAATGGACATGTTAGAATGGACCTAACAGCCCATAAACTCTGAATGGTTATGTAAGAATGGACCTAACCGGCTATAATTTCATAATGGAGACATGTCAGAATAGACCTGACAGCCCATAAGCTCTGAATAGTCATGTTAGAACGGACCTAACAGGCCATAATTTCATAATGGACATGTCAGAATGGACTTGACAGCCTATAAGCTCTGAATGGTCATGTTATAATGGACCTAAAATGCCAAAATCTCATATTGGACATGTCAGAATGGACTTGACAGCGCATAAACTCTGAATGGTCATGTTAGAATTGACCTGATAGGCTATAATCTCATAATGGACATGTCAAAATAGACCTACTAGCCTAATAATGTCAGAATAGGCCTGACAGCTGGACATGTTAGAATGGACTTGACAGCCCATGAGCTTTGAATAGTCATGTCAGAATGGACCTGACATGCCATAACTTCATAATGGAAATATCAAAATGGACCGACAACCCATGAGCTCTGAATAGACATGTCAGAATGGACCTGACAGGCTATAATTTCATAATGGACATGTTAGAATGAACCTGACAGCCCATAAGCACTGAATGGTCATGTCAGAATGGACCAGACAACCCATAAACTCTGAACGGTTATGTGAGAATGGACCTGACAGGCCATAATCTCAGAATGGACATGCCAGAATAGACCTAACAGCCAAATAATATCAGAATGGACATGACAATTGGACATGTTAAAACCTGACAGCCCATGAGCTTTAAATGGTCATGTAAGAATGGACCCGACAGGCCATAATTTCATAATGGAAATATCAGAATGAACCTGATAGCCCATGAGCTCTGAATGGACATGTCAAAATGGACCTGACAAGCCATAATTTCATAATGGATATGTCAGAATAGACCTAACAGTCCATAAGCTCTGAATGGTTATGTCAGAATGGACCTGACAAGCTATAATCTCATAATAAACATGTGAAAATGGACCTGACAGCTAGACATGTAAGAATGGACCTTAGAGCCATAAATCTCAGAATGACCTGAGAGATAATAAATACGGTTTTCATTGACTTGTTTAATTTAATTATACGGCTTAGTATTTTAATCACTAATGCGGCATTGCCTCTGCAGGTTAACAGCTGAAACTAAAGACTAAGAGACGATTGGGTGGTTCTTCTACCAACTCTGGCGGCGAATGGATAATGGTGGACTTCTTTTTTATTCTCTTGTGTTATAAATATGGGTATGGGAAACGGTCAAGATTGTGGGACGATTATTTTAATGAGTTAGACCTACTTGCTTTATTAGAAATTATGTAGCATTTAAGTAACACCTAGTCCGGTTAGCATTTAAGTAACACCTAGCCAGCTAGGCTCACAATATTGTGTAAAATGGCGGGTCTTTGCAAAGGAACTCAAAGGTGGAGTTGTTAGGATCCTTTGAGAATGGAAACAAGGTTGTGGCCGGCTCAAGGGAGGATTGGCGAGAAGAGGGCAGGAAGAAAAAGAAGAAGGAAATTGAGTGAAAAGGATGATGGTGGCTTAATGACAAAAGTGTGGAATATATAGATGTTAGGGTGAGAAAAACAAATGGTCAGTGAGAAAATGAACGGCCATTGAGAAAAATCAATGTTTAAAGAGAAATACAAATGGATGTCACATAACATGCAACGACCCAGCAAAAAATGCAATATCATGGGTATAAATGGCTCGGGTGTTACTCAAAAATATAACTAACCAGCCCTGTAACGACCCGCCCTAACCGGACCAGGTGTTACTTAAAATGGTACATGAACAAATATGTCTAAATTTATAACTTATCAAAATAACTCATGCTTCATACACCAATATATAAAATAACCGTCCTACAGTCTCAGACTGTTTCTCATAGCCACATTTATAACACAAGAAAATAAAAAGGAAGTTCACTTATTATCTGTTTGCCAGACCTGAGTCAGTGGAAGAACCGCCCAATAGTCTTTTATTCTTTGGTCCAACACTGCTGACCTGCGGAGGCAATTCCACGTTAGTGATTAAAACACTAAGCCATATAATTAAATAAAACAAATCAATAAAAACCCCATCAATATCTTTAAGTTCAGTCTAAGATTATGGGCTATTAGGTCCATTCTGACATGTCTGTTATTAGCTGTCAGGTCCATTTTGACATGTTCGTTACTGGCTGTCAAGTCCTTCTGACATGTCCGTTATTGGTTGTCAGGTTCATTCTAACATGTTTGTTACTGGGTGTCAAGTCCATTCTGACATGTCCATTTTTGGCTGTCAGGTTCATTCTGACATGTCTAGCTGTCAGGTCCATTCATACATTATTAGGCTGTCAGATCGATTCTGACATGTCCATTATTGGTTGTCATGTTCATTCTGACATGTCTGTTACTAGCTGTCAAGTCCATTCTGACATGTCCATTATTGGCTGTTAGGCCGATTCTAACATGACCAGTGTCAGGTCCATTCTGACATTATTAGTCTATCAGGTCCATTTTGACATGTCTATTATTGGCTGTCTGGTTCATCCTGATATGTTCGTTACTGGCTATCAGGTCCATTTTGACATGTCCATTATTTTTGGCCAGGTCCATTCTGATATGTCCAGTTGCTAGGTTCATTCTAACATAATTGGGTTATCACGTCCATTCGGACATGTCCAGCTACCAGGTCCATTACTACGTTATTCGGTTGTCAAGTCCATTCTGACATGTTCGTTATTGGCTATTAGGTTCATTCTGACATGTCTATTACTGGCTGTCAGGTCCATTCTGACATGTCCATTATTAGTTGTCAGGTCCATTCTGACATGTCCATTATTGGCTGTCAGATCCATTCTGACATGTCCAGTTGTTAGGTCCATTCTGACATTATTAATTGGGCTGTTAGGTCCATTCTGACATGTCCACTACTGACTGCCACGTCCATTCTGACATGTCCAGCTGTTAGGTCCATTCTGACATTATTGGTCTGTCATGTCCATTCTTACATGTCCATTATGAGATTATGGGCTATCAGGTCCATTCTGATATGTCCATTTAGACTTATGGGCTGTCAGGTCCATTCTGACATGTCCATTTAGAGCTTGTGGGCAGTTTGTCAGGTCCATTCTGACATGTCTAGCTGTCAGGTCCATTCTAACATTACTAGACTGTCAGGTCCATTCTGACATGTCCATTATGAGATTATGGGTAGCCAGGTTCATTTTGACATGTCCATTCAGAGTTTTTGGGCTGTTAGGTCCATTCTTACATGTCCATTATGAGATTATGAAGGGTGCGGCCTCGTGTCGGACTGAGTCAAATCCTCAACCCCAGTTTCACTCAATGTATGGTGGTTGAATCTAGGCTCAAGCCGACCAGAATGTCTGAAAGGGAAAATACAATATTTTAAATGATTATACAAACCTTGGAGGTTGACTGGTATACCAAGAATGAGACAGAAAACTTATTTGGATGAGTGGAGCCCGGCGTCTTAAGTTGATGAGTTCAACCCGCATAACCTACATTGAAACCCGTTGCTAGATAAAATACTAATGTCTCTATATAATGCATGCTTGTGGTGTGTGCTCATATCATAAATACATAAAAATAAAAAATAAAATAATTCTAACAACCCTATAAATAAATAAGTGGTAAGCAAATCAAGACATTATAATAATAATTAATTAATTCATAAATAATTAAGGAATACACTCATACATAATTAGATAAATAATAAATAGATGAGCATAAATAATACTCTAATAATATATAATGATATAATCATAGTATATAAATACACGGCTAAACACGAGTAAATATTATATATATACTCGTGTTAGTAAGCATGTGACTAATTAAATAATTAAATAATTAATAAAATAATAATTCAATAAATAAAGAAAATACTCATAACATTCAAACATGCTAAACAATGTGAATATGTATTTAAACTAATGTAAGGGTTCTCAAATTACCAAAAACAGTCGAGATACTGCTGAATACAAGCTGAACCAAACCGAACCAAGCTAAACCAGACCAACGGATGGGCTGAACCAAATGCTGGGTTGGGTCAGGTGGGTTGATGGACAAGAACATGGACATAGTTTCGCGAACTAGGGAATGACCAATCAGATGTGGACGTGGACAGGCGGACGCAAAAATAGTTAGACACACCCGAACACCAGTAGCGGGTAAACGGGCAAGATGGGGGCGGCAGTGCCCATCGCCAGAAAATGCCAACGACTATGTGGCTGGTGGCACCGTCGATCGCGATCGAAGAGGACGTGATGGCGAAGGTGCTGGTGGTGATGACCGGCAGAGTCTGGCCACGGGCTAGCCGGAAATCAGCCATAATGGTGAAAAGTTGTCGTTGGCGGTGGCGATGCCAGCGGCGATCACGGCCACGGCGATCATCGTGGGTGGTCTTAAAATGTAGATCTAGATAAGTGGAAGCCATTGGGGTGGTTGGACCGGCCGGTGGTGGCTTGCAGACGCCGGAAAATAGACCAAACAGTAGCGGCGGCAGTGTAAACTGGCTCCAAAAACTCTGTCGTTATGAACTCTTTCTGATGTTTTCTAAGTTCACACGGGTAATGGAATACCCATTTGCCAGTGGCACTTTTACTGGTACTTTTTTTAGATAGGTAATCTGCTTGTTGATTACAGATATTTTTTCTTTATGTATGTACGTGATAGCCCAACGGGTTGCTTTCTAACTTATAACAACACAATTCGGTCTATCCCTTCAAGCCGAATTGGGGTGTTACAACTTGTTATTAGAGCAAACCTCTTGGACTATTAAGGAGGCTAACCATTGGAATGCATGGAGTGGTACAGATGTGTTGTATGATGTATGTTGTCTGGTATGATGTATGGTATGCTTGTATGTGATACATTCTGGTTAAGACAACCCCGCCCCCACCCTGAGCCTAGTCGACAGGTATGCCTTTCTGTGTTTGCTATTGCTAACATGTTTTGCCTTGCATAGACCGTTAGATTGTGAGTAGTCAATTTGCGAGACTGCCATTGTGAGTTCTAGGTGGCAGTTGATCAGATCATATGGCTGAGTGTCCATGCAAATGTAGACCCCCCACTATGGCACATATGTTCACCGACATCGGCACCTGATAGGCATTCCCCATCACCCACACGGGAGGAGACGGTGGACCCACATGTCAAATTGATTAGGGTGTTGTGGGAGGAGCAACATGTCCTACAGGATAATCAGATGAGAGCACAGGAGGCCCAGCGATAGTCTTGAAATGACATGAGTTGGCTGTTGGAAAGAGCCCGAGAGATGGTCGTGCCAATGGCCACACTGGACGAGAGGTTAGTGGAGGCATAGACTCCTGCTTAGGCCTCAAAGCCGGTGTCTGTACCACCACCACCGTTGCAAGCACAGTTGTTGCAAATCACCATAGCCCAACTTACAGTAGGTCTGCAAGAGATCCCAACACCGGGGAGTCAGTGGTAGTTCCACTTTACAAATATGTCGACAGAGAGGTAAAGACTCCGAAGCCTCGACCATTTTAAGTCAGAGAGGCCTCAAGAGGTCAAGGCCTAGAGCATCATTAGACCAGGGAATAGTGGAATGTGGACCATTTCCTGAAGAAAGGTGGACACCTGTTCTACAGCAGCATGAATCCCAAGATAGATTGAGTGGATTGACAGGACACACGGGGTGCTTACATACACAGGCTGTACACTCGACCTATGAGTGCACGTGGTCATCGAGGCCATTCCGAGTAGGGGCAATCTCTGGTGGGAGACTGCCTATACCGTGTTCCTTGTGGCCGGGAGCTTGAGCAGATCGCATGGGACAAGTTTTGGGAGGTCTTCTACTCCAAGTACTTGTCTGCTACTGTTAGAGCAAAGAAGATGGAGTTCTTGTCCCAAAGACGGTGGAGGACACGACCATAGTGGAGTACCAGGCGAGGTTCCTCATGTTGGAGAAGTTTACCCCGGGTAGCTTTGCATCAGAAAGAGAGCGGGCCACCTAGTTTGTATTTGGTTTGTGTATCACCCTTCTAGCAGTATTTGCCGCATTTTCCTACTAGACCTTGCCCGAGGTAGTTTTGAGGGCCCTAAAGTGTGAGCACGCATATGATTCCCACCATCAAGCTAAGGATACCACAAAGATAAGCAGCAAGGGATAGAAGTAATGAGGTCAAGACCAGCGTGGCCTACAGCAGTGACAGAGGACAAATGATGGAGTGACATTGTATGCTGCCGAGGGGCATTAGATCCAGAGGTTCCCTCAGCAAACACAATCATTCCAGGTTCAGTGTCATGGTGGTGGAGATTTTCAGAAGTACGCAATCTGCCCAAAGTACCAGAGGCGCCACCAAGGTGAGTGCAGGATAGTCACCGGTGCATGCTTTCATGTGATGAGTTGGAGCACCATGCTTATAAGTGCCCGAGATAGCCATGACAACATATTAAGCCCTAGCAGTAGCAGTAGCAGAGAGGAGTACTACTTGCACTGCTACTACGGCCACTTCTCCCCACACCACCAGCCCAGCCTCATGGTTGTCGAGGGAGAGGTGACCAGCAGCTGCGAGCCCAACAGGGCCACGGAAGTAGACAAGACTGATAGGGATAGATGGCCTCTATCTGAGAGAGGGTCAGTAGAGGGGGGGACCGATTTAGCTGCTATTGATGTTGGGCAGATACCGATGTAGGATTTGGGATAGCCGGATGGGAAGATGCAGGGTGGCAGGCTAGTGCAGCAGAGCATGATGTATGCTATGGCAATTGAGGAGGCGGTCAAGTGATTGTCATCACATGTACTCTGCTTATTCATTCTTCTCCTGTCGTACTATTGTTTAACTCTGGCAGCACTCATACATTCATAGCCAAGACATTCATCCAAAGATTTGGTGTCTCTATAGAAGACTTCAGCTATGATTTGGTTTTGTTGACTCCTGATATAGTCGTACACATTACCAAAGTGTGTGAGATATGTCGTTGTGGGTATCCGAGAGTGCACAGAGATACGAAGTTTTCTAGAATTAGCTGCAAACTATAGGAGGTTCATACAGGGTTTCTCCTCCTTGGTAGGTCCCCTCACACGGTTGACAAGGAAGGAGGAGCATTTCATGTGCATAGATGCTTGTGAGAAGACTTTTTGAACTCTGAAGAAGAGGCTCACTACCGCCCCACTATTGAGTCTATCTAAAAGCCATGATGTATTCGTGGTGTACAATGATGCATCAGGTATTGGACTTGGCCATGTATTGCTGAAGAGGGGCAGGGTGATTGCATATGTGTCCCGACAGCTGAAAGCTTATGAGCATAACAATCTAACACATGACATGGAGCTTGTAGTACTTGTGTTTGCTTCGCACATATGGAGACACTATCTCTATGGAGTGCCCTTCTAGCTCTTCATCAATCACAAGAGCTTGAAGTATATCTTCACACAAAAGGACTTGAACAACAAACAATGTAGATGGTTGGAGCTCCTTCCAGATTATGATATCGACATTGGCTAATATCTGAGTAAGGCAAATGTGGACTTAGAAGCCCTGACCAGGATACCAATTGTATGTGGAGCTAGATTTGCAGCGACGAGTATACATAATAAGGATCAGAGGGAGGGCGTAGCCAACCAAAACCTTGTGCCAATGTTGACAATACTGACTATTTGTACGACAATAGCCGATTGTACCAAGTAGGCCCAGACAGTTGATCAGTTACCCGAGCAGTAGTTATTGCAAGGGACTCATTCCTACTTGGTTGGAGAGGTAGATGGTTGTCCTAGATGAGATGACGGCTCTCTGTGCTAAACATTGCAGCATATCCACAATTGTGTGACGACATTCTTTGTGAGGACTATCACTTGAGGTTCACAATGCATCTAGGCTCAATGAAGGTGTATCACAACCACTGTTAATCTTATTGCTGGCCTGAGCTAAAAAAGGATGTCCTCGATACTTAAAAAAATGTGATGTATTGTCTCAGCGCAGGTCAAGATCAAGCACCAGCAGCTAGGTGCATTATTACAGCAGTTGGCATCACCAAAGTTGAAATAGGATTATATCACATGCAACTTTGCCACTCATCTACCCCCTTCTTGACGTCAGATGGATGGAGTATGAGTTGTTGTCAATAGGTTGACAAAATCGTTGCACATTATCCGGATCCGTACAACCTATCATGTATTGACTTTGGTCAGATTGTCCAAGAATTAGATCATCGGACTCCATAGAGTTCCCAAGGAGATCATATCAGATAGAGATGTCAGTTTTGCCTCTGAAAAGCTCTTATTTTCAAAAGTCTCACTAACAAAATAGGCATGCGATTTGAGCGTATTTGCATAGAGTTAAGTAGAAATGCTAGGGCTTGATCCTGAGGTGGTGTCCACTCTTGGCTATTCGCCCCAACTCCAAGGGCAAAGGTGCTTTCACCGATAGGTCATACGAAAGATCATAGTTGAAGTGCAAAAACTAAAAGATGGTGGCTTCATAAAGGAAGAAATGCATCCCGAGCTTTGGGCAAATGCATTTCCTCTGACTAAAAGGAAGGTCAAATGTATGTCCGTATCAATCTTGGAGACTTGATTCATGCATGTCCTAAAAATGATTTTCCTTTGCCAATGACTAAAATAATGAAAGGTAGCACTTTTTGCTATGTATCTGTCTTTTATGAATAGTTTTTCTTGTTATAATCAAATTAAAATGAACAAAGAAGACTAAAAATATACATCCATTTGAACTCTATTTGGCATATATTGGTACACCATCATGCTATTCGGCTAAAAAAATGCCAATGCCACATATCAACGGGTGATGACAATAATATTTTAAGATATGATACAAAAGACTATTGAGGGTTATGTTGATGTCGATGCTATTAAAAATAAAAAGTACATAGATCATTTACAACATTTACGTGAAGTCTTTGAAAGATTAAGAAGATACAAACTTCGAATGAATCCCTCAAAACGTTTCATAGGGGTATAAACTATAAATTTATAGGGTTCATCGTAACAAATAAGGCAATTTATGTAGACCTGGATAAAACTAAAGAAATCATGGAAATGCAATTGCCTAAAACTTTAAAAGAACTTAAGGGGTTGCAAGGTCACTTAGAATACATGTGACAGTTCATTGCAAACTTGTCCAGAAAATGTGAACCTTTTTTCACAACTTTTGAAGAAAAGAATCCCATTCATTTGGAATGAAGAATACCATAATATCTTTGATGAAATAAAAAAATATTTGACGAATAGCCAAGTGCTACTTAGAAAGTAAAGAACTCTTTCATTACCTTCATTGTCAATTTTTTTTTGTTTCATCGAAGTTATTATGGCATTCTTCATTCCAAATGAATGAGATTCTTTTCTTCAAAAGTTGTGAAAAAAAGTTTACATTTTTCGGACGAGTTTGCAATGAATCGTAAGATGTATGCCAAGTGACCATGCAACCCCTTAGTTCTTTTAAAGTTTTAGGCAATTGCATTTCCATGATTGCTTTTATTTTAGTCAGGTCTATATAAACTTCCTTATTTGTTACAATGAACTCTACAATTTTCTAGATGATACCCCCATGAAAAAATTTTAGTGATTCATTCGAAGTTTGTATTTTCTTAATATTTCAAAAACTTCACATAAGTGTTGTAAATGATCTTCCCACTTTTTAGTTTAACATCTTGGGCATTGACATGATACTCAATAGTAGTTTGTATCATATCTTCAAATATTGTTGTCATGACCCGTTGATATGTGGCCCCGATATTTTTTAAGCCAACTCGCATTACAGTGTAGCAATTTACGCCAAATAGAGTTCAATAGGACACATGTTTTTCATCTTCTAGGTTCATTTAAATTTGATTATAAACAGAAAACCATTCATAAAAAACATAAACATGGTAAAAAATGTTATCTATCATTATTTCATTCATTGGCAAAGGAAAACCATCTTTAATATATACATCGATCAAGTCTCCCAAGTCGACACAAGCATGATTTGACCGGTCCTTCTAGTCATAGGAATTATAATTGCTAACTACTTGGGATGCTTTTCTTCCCTTATGAAGTCAAAATCTTTTAACTTTTGTACTTTAGCTTTGATCTTTTGCATGAAATCTGGGTAGAAGAAGCTTTGCGCTTGTTTGATTATCTTTGAACCAATTCGAACAACCATTGAGTGCATAGTAGCCTCAAGATTGAACCTCGACATTTTTCTTAGCTCCGTGCAAATATGTTCACATATTCCCCGAGAAGAACAACATATTTTTTCAGTTATTCATTTGATGCAACTGAAGTTAAGAATATTAAATAGGGTTGTTCCTCGGTCACAACATTTAACTATTGTGAGCAATCTTTGGTCGAAAGTGCAGCGATTAATTCTTATTCATCGCCTTCTTCGACATTATTTTGATATGTCTCCCGTGATTTTCGATCATTGTCGAGGTCACTCACAGATATGACATTCACCCGAGAACTTTGGTTTCTATCATCGTCTCTGAATGACATTTTGAGAAGGCTTGTTTTTACCCTTTTCTCCTACTTCATGCTTGTTTTTAATTTGACTTGTATCTCAATCCCAGATATTGAATCCCCTCTTTTCGAAAGATGTATTCTTCCAATGGTCGTTACTCAATTAATAGGAATTTGGGTGAGGGTAGTTGACCACAACCATTGTTGAAGTCAATTGGGTTTCAAAAGTCATATCCGATGTATGATAATTATAAATGCTCTAAAATTTAAAAATCAGGATATCATGTTTCCTCTTGTTGAATTTGTGGTGCCCGTGGGTTTGTCAGACAATGAATGAATGTAAAAGATTTTTCTTGTAGGTCACTGTGTTTCACAACAAATACTGCACCTCCTTCATCTTCTATGCAACAATCATTGTAGATCTTTAGTAAGCGTCAGGTGTATCTTGATGACATAGAAGATATAATCCCCATGGTTAATTTTCAACTTGCCCATCTTTCCTTCTAAAAAGCCCATGTCTTCGAGTTCTATTCTTGCAGCCTTCTTTTAAGTGTTCTCGCTTGTGGAGTTGACCAGACATTCTGAGATCTTCGAAATAATTTTATCATGGAAATAGACCTTTATTTTTTCCATTCAGGGTTCAACGTTTCCTTGAGTGTGTTTTATTTTAATACTATTTGATTCATTTTACTTGAGAACATGGACTTGTAAGGAATCATCTTCACCTTCTTCTCTAAAACCATTATCATACAACTCGGTGTCTATGCAATAGGCCTCTAACCCCTCGAATGATTTTAGATTGGCAACAACTGTGTGCACCTTATTGTCCCCTCCCATGTACGTGAAACATTTTGGAGAGTTGAAGGGACAATAAAACTTTCATTGATCCATGGCCAACCCAGCAACATATTGTATGAGGTGCCCCTGTTGATTATATCTCATGTAGTTTGGTCTTTTAGATCTCCTACTTAGCATTTTAAACAATTTTTTTCAATTACTCTTTTTGATACTACGTTGTACCCGGTGATAAGGACCTTAGTGCCACTGTGCTTGCTTACTGGATTCCCAAAGAAGGCCAACACTTTTTATGGCATAACACCTAGGGCTGATCTCAGATTAATTTGGATCCTTGGCAATTTGTATTCCCAACATAGCTAGTTTGGTAAACATGGTGGTTTTGCTATTGTGATTCCAAGAAGTAAATCACTTGTCAAAAGCAATATTTCTCTCGTCTTAGCCAATTGAGAGGTGCAACAGTTGTTGGTGCTCCTCACTTTGTCCTTTTCTATTTGAGCTTGATGGATATGTGGGCTATATGTTTCACACTCTAGTGCCTCTATCATGGTTTTTTGGACTTTTGGGGAGAGTCTTAGGAGGTCATGTAGACTCACTCTTACTTGAATGTTGGACAGATCCCTGAGGACATCATTATCTAATGGATCAGTCAATTTTAGCAATTCTCTTGGATACCTCCTTAAAGCTCTTGGACCAAGTGTTTAAAGGTTTTATTGATCTTTCTTTGACTGACCTTCCCATGCCGCTTTTCCTTTCGAGGCTTCTTTTGCTTGATTCTCTTCTTTTGATTTCTCCCCAATATCGACAAACATATTTTTAATGCCTCGTCCAAGACATGATGAGGTTTGGTCGAAGCTTTTTTCATCAAGCTTTTCTCGGGAAGCATTTGTCATGTTAGATGTGCGGCTTACTTCTTTTATGCTCATCTCAAGCATTTCATAATGAGATGGGTAGATACCTTTCTTAGCTTTTATTTATCTTTCAGATTCTCAAATAAATTGAGGTGAGATAAATTCTAAGTTTGACGGGTACTCATTTTTCTTGTTGTAGTTCCTCATCCTCACCAGCTTTTGTTGCCTTAGATTTTTTTTCTTGGAAACCTATTCCCTTTTTCCTTGTGATCTCTTGCTGATCTACAAAAGCCTCGTCCCCATTTCACCTAGGTGGGCACCCCAGACATTGTGTCCTTTCTTCTTAGCCTTAATTTGAGTCCATTTGTCATCTACGAGTTGGTCAGGGTTAGCCCACTTGACTTCCACATCGGCAATTTCTACAAATTGTACCCCTTCAACTTGGAAAATTAAGTATACAATATTAAACTCAATTTTGTGAGAATCTTCTTCGCGTCCAATGGTGACTACATTTTGGGTACCAAATTGGGTGGAATTAGCATTCACTGCACTTATTTTTCCTTCTTATTGTACACTTATTGGTGGCGGTGGTAAACTCTTTAGTTTTGTCTTTTAAGACATAATAGTTTTTAATGTTATTACTGATGCATCAATGATAAAGACAATACTTTAGGTTACTAATTTTCCCTCAAGCCGATTAGTAAAGTAATTTCTGCGTTTCAGTATACAAAAACTATCTTTCTTATCCTCCATATAGAATGGGTGTTTCTCAGCTAGCTTCTCCTTAAGGGGAGTAATCTTTGGCTTCTGGTAATTATCCCCTTGGGCCGATTTACCTTTTGCTTTGCTGCCTTCTCTTTTTCATATGTTTTTACAACCATCTCTTCTTTCTTTTTCTGATTGGTGCTAACTTTTGCGGCATTCTTGCTTTCAAGCTTTATCGGTGGGGTTTTTTTTCCTTTTTTCCTTTGCTTAACAGCCAATTTAGCGTCACATTCCATTCTCGTCAATTTGTTAAAGCTTTGAGGGTTAGTCCCCACAAGTTTTGTTTGAATCTTTACGTGCAGGTTGTTCTTGCGGCCTTTAGATTTTTCTCATAGCTTGATGCTAAGTGCAACCACCTTTTAATGAAATCTTTTACTAATTCATCGAGCTGTTACATAGTGGATGTAAACATTGTATGGGTAACTTCTTTGAAATTATTAAAAAAATTATTAAGAAAGTCTAATTCAAATTTTTTCCATGATACAACAGAATTTTCTAAGAGGTTCGAGAGCCAATTGAAAGTGGCTTTCTTAAGTGTAATTGTGAATAACCAGATGAGCAATGCATCATTATCACTAGTGTCCCCAATTAAGGTTTTAAAGTGCAATATATGTTGTTGCAGCAATCCAATGTCATTATAGGATTGAAGGTTGGGTTGTTTGAACTTCAAGGGGAATAGAACCAAATCCATATATTTGTATACAGGGATTTCAACTTTTTCCTTGAAACATCCCTGATAGTTCTAAAACATTTCCACTACATCCTTCATTTTGACATGGGCTTCAAGTTCATTACTCATTTTATCTAGTAATGATCGTCATGGTGATTGGTGCGCAACTGATAGTTCTCTCGTATGAAGTTGCAGGTGTGATGCCACTGCTTGTCTATTGTAAGCTTTGGTAAGGGTTTTCATCATTTGGAATAATTGCTCATTTCATTCTTCTTGAGCCTATATCATCAATCTTATTGCACTCATCCATTGCTTTAAACAATAATTGTAGAGCTCGTGCCCCTTTCTCATCAACTACATTGATTGCCATCTGGTGTGATTGATTGGCTGATGTTTTATGAGTTACTTTGCTCACCTCTGAAGAACCATTATTTTTGTCATTGCTATCATCCCTTGGGTATTCAATAATGAGTTCTTCAATGGTTTTATCTTTCAAGGAAACCATGCTCCGAGTATCTGTACTAGATATTGCCTCTTGATCATCATCCTTCCTTTTATGAACGGCACTGAGACCATGTTTATCACAACCTGTCTCGGCTCTCTCCTTTGGCTCCCATCTTTGCATTACTTTTAGTATCTTCACGTTCAATGATGGAGATCAGGTTGATCATCATCCATATTTTCTTCTTCCATAGTAACAATGACTTTTGGGGCTTCACGATTCATCTCCATGCTACTTGACTGAGGCGAGTCATCTATCTTGAAATTTTTTGTGTCAATAGGATCCTTTGTCAGCTTTGGCTCCTTATTTAATAGCCCAAGTGACTTGTGTAAGTGCCCCTTGGATAGAGCCTTTTCATGTGATCTAACTAGCACTAGAGAATGGAGATTCACTTTTCCAACCCTTCAACCTCCTCCAATCTTTCGGCCTCATCGAACTAAAAAATTTCCTTAACTCTCAGCATTGAGCTTCATCAGATTCTCGTTGAGTTACTTTGTAGTCTCGTGGTCCTCACTGAGAATGACGCTACTCAAGTGCTTGAAAATTTTCTAGAATTGAGCTCAACGGCTTGAATCTTTTCTGAAAGTCAATTTCAACTTTCTTAATTTTTCTTTGACGTAAGGCCTAGCCTTAGGACATTGCTTGGTTTTTAATTTTCGGTCATACTACTCTCGGATGGCACAATCAAACTTTCTGGGAATCTTAAACTTTTGAACGACCAATGGTCTTTCATTCTATTCATCTTGTGCTAAAATTTAGCTCCCCACAATCGTCGTTTGGTAGAAGGGCTTACCTCCTTTCCTCTTGTGAGCTGGTCTTGAGGTACCTACTACTTGTTGGCTATGCAAATTAGGGTTAAACTCAAGTTGGTGGCAAACACATTTGGCCTCTCATTCGAGGCTTTGGTGCTTGGCGACTACGTGATGACAGCCTTTGGAGCGGGCAGTGCTTAGAGACCCAATGAACGGGCTAATCCTTGTAAAATCCGACTTATGAGGCTCGATTTCCCTTTACTTAATTTTCAGGCCCTTGGAGTTCCCTTCTGTGTATGCCTAGAATTTTTCATCATCAAATGTGATGACTAGAAATCTCTTTATTTTCAAAATCATTTCCCTATTTTTTGCCATACAATGAAAATGAAATATGTGACAACTTAAGGGGTCCCACCAGGTGTGCCAAAATATATGTACCATATAAAATTTTGTATTTTATAATTGCACAAATTTTAAATTTATTATTGTATTTTTTAATCTAACTTCTTAATCAAGACGAAGTAAAAAAAATTTTAACCTCCGATGAATTTTCAGACTTGCCAAATATTCATGAAGAAGAAGAAAACACATTTTCCTCACAATTTTCTTCAAGCTTATGTGAATTTGATTAAAACATTAATTTGTCAATAATGACACGTGATGATTTTAGTCCATGCAAACATATTTTGAAATTAAACCCTTTCACATAAGACCATGTTTTGTGCTTAATAAAGGATTTATTTAATTTCAAAACCTAGGAATTTACACGGTAAAAGGAAATAAAAGCCAATCATATTTCACCTCTTTCTTTTATTTCCTTTTTTCTTTTATGGTGGTTGAAAAATAATTTATCGACCTTTTAATTTGAGACTTATTTTAAGAATCAATTGGCCCAAACAAAAAAAACTAATAATCCATTAAAATATTAATTAGTTCACATCCACGTAAAAAAATGACGTTATTTTTTATTTATTTTTAAAGGATGATGTACTACCTGTAAAAAAATGTACTCTCCTTTTTTCATGTTCTTTTTTTGTTTTTTTGTTTTTTTTTTGCATCCTCTTCTTCTTTTGATCTCCCTTACTATAATAATTTTCTCTAGATCTTTTCTATCTTGTTTTGTTCTTCTCCAACAAATAAAAAATAGGATTGTGTCTTAAAAAGGTAAGTTCCCTTTCCCTTTTCATTTACTGTTTCCCTTCTTTACTTCTTCTTTTTTCTTTTCCCTTCTTCATATGAGTTTCTTGCTATCGACTTCTTTGTTTAACTTATCTATGTATAAATGTTTTTGTATTGTGGTCTAAAATCACGTTTCTACTTCTTGATTTAAAACCATTTTTCTACGTACGAATTTTTTCATTTAACTTTCTTGATTTTAAACTATTTTCTTTTGCTGGTTTGTTCATCATTTCCCCTTGTTTATACTTTGAATCTTTGTTGTTTTTTACATGAAGAGAAATTCTATTCTCAAAATCTTTAATCCAGACTAAGAGAGATATATTTTTTTGTAATTCTCATGGATATGAAATTTGACTTCCTTTTATTTTAATTTTGATTGCCTTCACCATGTGAGAGCTACATTTTCCGACTATTTTCCAGCGATGTGGTGCATTCTTTCACCGAACCATTTTATGATCTACCCATTTATTTGACTGGGTTTTACTCAGTTCAGTTTATTCAAGTCAAGATCAACTATTTTGTCACTGATTTTGAATGTTTTCAGACGGTTTGAGGTATATTTCTAATCCTCAACCCTTATATACATCTATATTACTAAATTGACATGTCTGTGACATATTTATATTTATTTGATTTACCATATATTTTATTGTAATTACTTATTGTCAATTGAAATTATACTATATTCATTGACACGAGTCAATAATATTCAACTTGAATTTTAAAAATTATTGTGAGCTTAATATTTATTGAGCATGGTTGAATGTTCAATTTATATTTTGGACAACATTTCTGACATATTCTATTTTCTGACTATTTCTTGTTATTAATGTTGTTTACGATGAATGATGTGTGCCTAATTATTTATTTTTTGTTATCTATAACTGATAAATAATTTAAATGTTTTTGGTTGAATAACTTATTCTATGGGTAGTTTAGCCTATTCAAGAATATTTTGAATTAATTTTTTAAAACTCATTTTTTCAAGTCTAGGATTTTTGTCCATATAATTATTTTTACTTGTGTTGATTGTTTTAATTGACTGAGTGGGAATTATTTAATAGTTTTACGGTCATTTGGATGACTATCAACTATTTGATTGATTGATTGATTCTTTGACTATTTTGATTGATTCTTAACCATTTTGATCGGTTTGACTGCATTAATCGAGTTGGTTGATTGACTAACTTAACTCTTTTGATTGTTTTAAACATTGATTGTTTGATTGATTGAATGTTTGACCGATAAATTCTTTGACAGATTGACTAATTGACTGATCGACTATTTGATATTGACTGTTTGACCACGATTGAATGTTAACTAATGAGTTGAATTATTTCAATTATTTTACTATTATGATTATTGATTTTTAAGATCATTGTACGATCCACTGTATACATTTCATATCATATAGACTTTGACTAAATATGGGAATTCGACTAGATATGTGGGGCTACTTGTTAATGCTCATGGACCACTACAAGCTGGTCCTAGGACTTACTTCCTATTCATTTTTAATGTTTGATCATAAGTTAGTTTTCCCTAAATATATGGTGGATCCCGCAAGGTTCTATTTCCGAGTCATTGCCGCCATTATTGTGGGTATCATTACACTTACTACAAGTAGTATCATTATCATTACCATTATTGAATTTTTAACTTAAAAGTTACCGACATCATTATCGTTAATGTTATCGTCCCTGTTACTATTATCGCGATGTTGCGTCAATGCTACATCGCAGTGTTATTATCGCTATGATTATCATTATCGTTATCGTTAGGGTTTTTGTAACCATAGTCGTTATAGATAATTTTATTGATGCAAATATCTATATTGATGTTGTTAATGAAATTTGCTACTATTATTGCCATAGTTGCTACCACTGTTATAGTTATGAATTCTCATTGTTACTATCATTATTACTATTATACCTGCGATTTATGTCCAGGCTCTTACTGCCTCTGTGTCAGTGACAAAGATGACATATTACCCCTATTAATGGTAAGAATCCATGGAATTTTGGTATTGTATTACATTGTACTGTTAACTCTTATAGAACCTCCAAACTTGTACCTTAGAGAGTTTATAATTGTTTTATCCTGGGTAATGATGATGTATATTTGGGCCATTGTATTGCATTACTGTGTTGTTTTATAGTGGCATTGTCTTGTTGTGGTTCAATTAGCTTCTCCTTTACTCTTGGATGACTTGCGGATAGGGAGTATATATAGTTTTATATTGTGAGTTGTCTTCAACTCACTTGTTATTTATTGAATATATAAGGACCAATGACATTTGTTACTTACATTTTTGTTTTAAAAATCCTGCCGAGTAGCAGGAGTCAACTTTACTTCACTCGAGTGATGCTAGCTAATGATTTTGGGTTATTACAGTTTTTGTTTTTTCATATATTGTTTTACTATATATACAAACATAGGAATTGTGACTTACTGATTTTAGCTTATTGAAGTTGGTTTCAATTGGTTTCCAACAATGAAACACCAAAATGATTTTAGGATCATAGAGATTTTATTAGGATTTACCGTGTTTTTAGCACTATTCTCTAATAATATTTATCATAATTGAATTTAAAAATATGCTAGACCGATTTACCCTATAATGTCTATAGTCTAGTTCTCTGCGAACCAAGTTGGGACGTTACATATTGGCTTTGAGTTAAGGGTTTTTTTTAAAATTTATATACAAGTTATCGTCTACAACTGATGTGAGATAAACTCAATAGTTAATACTAATAGTGTGGATAAAGGGTATTTAGTCCTTTAAAACATGAATAGGCATCATCTAACCTTTCTAGCAATTTTGTACATTTAAGGACCTTAATAATAATGAATTTTTTTTAATAAGCCCCCTTTAAATGAACCCCTTGTGAGCCCTTTAAGAGGAGGTAATTTCTCCTAACTCTCTCACTTTCTTCTATCCTCACTCATGTAAAAGTCAAATGATGACCCATTATTATTGGAAGGTTGAAAGGGGGCTTATTTGGATGAGGTTCATAAAAAATGCTTACCATGATAATCTACCTTCATAAAGCAAAAAAATTATAAATTCGTCAATCCTCGTAGAAAAAGATTAATGGATTCATTGAGGGTGAAGGGTTAGCCTAAAAAATGTCCCGCTACTCCTCATTTAATGCCCACTCTCTCTTACGCCAGAGTCTACAACCACATTGGGGAAGGTATTGGAAAAAGAAAAGGAAAATAGTTCTTACATGCTTAACTTCCTTTCTCTCTCTCTCTCTCTCTCTCTCTCTCTCTCTCATCATTTTGGGGCATACATCCCAACATCCTCCCTCACTCTTTTAGAGCTCATATACTAATTGCGCATCCCACCTGTCCTAGCTTCTCTTTCCCAACTTGCTCAATTCTTTACCCAATTCAAAATTAGCATCACTAACCATTCTTCCCAAAAAGCTCATTTTTATACCCTTATTGGATAAGCCTAATGAGATTCTCTCACCCAAGAATTATTATTAATATACATATGTTGTAACACCCCGACTCGGCTCACCCTGGAACCGACCCGGAAATGCTACCGACGACCGAACCGTTCGATAATATACTAGATTCGATTAAGCCGACCCGGATCTACTCTCGGCGTCTTAAGATGAAGACCACCTATGCCCTCTATTCATTATTCACATCATGACATTATATCTTAGCATTCAATTATATTATCATGCTTTTCACTACTTCACATCAGTTCAAATATAATAAAAGTATAAACAGAATATTAAACACTCAGTCACCGAATACATGTGTGTGCGAAAGACCTCATTGCTCCTCCGTCCAGGCTGGCACTTCCATCTCATAGTTGTCACCTACATATAGTACAAAACCGTCAGTAACGAGCGTTACCGGTTCGGAAAATAACTAATATCAAA
>JAVDBV010079598.1:0-14595 GCA_032619315.1 Piper longum | reverse complement strand
TCACACCAACAACTCCGAATTTTCGAATTTTGGTTTTTTTTTCATTAAGTTTTGTTGATTTAAAACTTTAATTTCCCTGATTATGAAGTTTATTATCGATTCAGATATATGTATGCATGAAAACTTAGTAAAATTAAGAGAAGGAAAATTACCCGAGAAAAGGAGGAAGCCGGCGTCTATCAAGAAGAAAAATGTGAATGACGCCCCCCTTTTCTCCTTATATAATGTTATGAAATGACGGCTAGGGTATGTGAAAACATACTTCGCCCGTATTTCACTTAATCGAGTAACCGGGTAATTGGGTAATCGACATAATTCACTTAACCATTTAAACTATTACACGGTATGGTTCACTTAACCGGTTAAATGGGTAAGTAGTACAGTTCACTTAACTTATTAAACGGGTCAATCATATTTAACCAGCTAACAATAATTATTTTAATTAAAAATAAATATTTTCACGTTCGTTCCCACCGCGTCGAACGTTATTATTATTTTATTTTTTTTATTTTTTTTTCGGGTCTTTATAATACATGTCATGAGTTGTGGTTCAAAGGGCACTGAAGGCGACTGCCTCAGGGTACTCGGTCTTTGTGCTAAAAGCCAATAGAAATATGGAGGTAAGGGGTGGGCTTAGGATTTGAGACCAGAAAATGAAGTATGAAATGCTGAGAGAGGCAACAGCAGCAGCAGTTCAATGAGTTCGGGATGCTACCGTGTCTGCAGCCCAGTGCCTCCTCAGTAGATTCCCTTCAGAGAGTTCACGAGGAGGATATATGATTGTTTCCTTTGTTATGAGAGTTTGCTCTCATAACCAGTTTGTTATTAGTTATTTTCAGGGCCGATAACACTCGTTACTGACAGTTTACATACTATATGTAGGTGACGAGTATGAGATGGACGTACCAGCCTGGACGGAGGAGCAATGAGGCCTCTGCACACACACATGTATTGGGTGATTGAATGTTTAATATTCTGTTTATGTTTTTATTATATTGGAACTGATGTGAGGTAATGAAAAGCATGATGATGTGATGAACTGCTAAGACGTGATGCCATGATGTGGAGAATGAATAGAGGGCACAGGTGGGCTGAGACCCAAGATTCAGAAAAAGATGCTTATAGTAGATTAGATTTATCTATGAATAAAGCTGTTGATAGATGGTTATATATATTTGCATATGTTGACTTGACAGGGTGGCTCCTAATTGCATTTTTAGGGAAACTCTATCTGTTACATCCTAGAATTTTAATTAATATAAACGTAATGGTGTTGGTGTGTGATTCAAATTGCTTGTCATTCATGTAGTATTTTGTTAGGATTTTATGCATTCATGCATATATGACAAGTCGTATCTTCATCTTAAGACGCCGAGATTGGATTCGTATGAGTTGGGTTCAGGCTAACCGACCTAACCGGGACCTATAACATGTCGGTTCGGTTCACGAGCGTAAACCGGATTTAGGGTGTTATAGTTTTGGTATTAGAGCCACTCTCGGTTGATTAAGATGCAAAATATTATTTTTGGTGATGTGTGTGTAAAGACTTCTCCGAGTCAAGTTGGCTGGTATGTATCTGTTCTTTTTCTTTATATGCAGATTTTATCATATGCTAGACGCATAAACATGTTTTTAGGGTGGATCAGAAATAAGTGGAACCAGCCTTTGATGAGTTAACAGGTTATTTTCATGGATTCCCAATAGGTTATCAGATTTTTGCTCAAGTTAGATGTAAGGCATGTGGTGTGTAAAGACCCGGAAAAAAAATAAAAAAAATAAATAAATAAAATAATAATAACGTTCGATGCGGTGGGATTGAACGGGACAAATTTTATTTTTAATTAAAATAATTATCGTTAGCTGGTTAAGTATGATTTACCCGTTTAACCAGTTAAGTGAACCGTACTATTTACCTATTTGACCGGTTAAGTGAATCATACTGTTTAACCGTTTAATGGTTAAGTGAATTATGTCGATTACTCAATTACCCGGTTAAAAGTATTACAGTGAAAGGGTGCTTCCACGTACCCTAGCCGTCACTTATTTCATTATAAAGGAGGGTAACAGGGGAGGGCGTCACCCTTGTTCCTTCTTTTAGATTGGCGCCGGCTTCCTCTTTGCTAGGGTAATTTTTTTCTTCCTCTTCTTAATTTTGATGCATTCGTTTGGAATTGATAATCAAGATGATAACCATGGAATTCAAAATCTTAAATCAACAAGAAAGATAAGGGAATTAACTGGAAAAGAACTAGAAGCCAACCATGACTGGAAATTTGCGTTGTTGTATTAAATTCATGAGCGCTTGCTGTCCAAGTGCTGCAACAACGTTCTTGATCAGGTTGGGGGAATTAAAGAGATTGGATTTTCATGGAAATTGCATGCCAAGAAGGTAGCACGTCCACCTGAGTTGCAGCAGCAGCACCGCGGCATTTGCGTCACAAGCTGGTGGCATTGCAACCAGCAATAGCATTGTGCTCCTTCCTTTTTGGTTTTGGGTCGCTATGGGCGGTGCTGCTGACCAGAAACATGGTCGCCATGGTGCAGGACGGAGTTGCCTTGGCTGCTGGTGGGTCGCCTTGGTGGTGCAGGACAGGGTCGTCATAGAATAGTTGCTGTAAAGCTTGGATTTTGGGGCGTCCAATTGGGTTGCTGGGGTAGATAGGAGTTGTGGTCTGGTTGTGGGTTGAAGGAGGAGAGGTCTGGTCTGGTTTGGTGCAAAGATGGACCATGGAGAAGAGAAGACAACGGTGCTTATGGAGTTGGTGGCGGAGCTTTGTTCCTGAACGTGAATGGGACGGTGACTTCGGGGTACGATTTTGAGCAAAACCGGGTAGAAGCGGCCAAGGGACCTGGTCAGAGTTGGAGTTGGCGTGGCAAGGAGTCGACCAGCATGGGTGGCTTGGCTGGCGGCACCTTGCCGGTGATATACAGGCCGTCGGAAAATACCCCAATACACAGTTGTTTTGGGGAAGAAGAAGGTTGGAGAAGAATGGCAGTTTCGTAAATATGGGTTGATTCGACACTGGTTCGAGTTAAAAAATAATATCAACTCGAAATAAATCTTTAAAAATAATTAATTTAATGAGATAGGAGTTAAGTGAATAAAATAATAATTTAATAAATTGTTATACGAAATTACGATATTAATAAAATTACGGTAATAAGAAACGGTCAATAATTAATCGGCTTGTTAGAAGCGGTTAAATTAAATCGAGTGGTTAATAAATTATAATCATATAAAAATTAAACTATTATTAAATTAAATAAATTAAAATAATGGTATTCAAAATATCCTTGAATTAGGAGTGCCTCCCCGCATAATAATAAATGGAGTGTAGCGGAGTGCCTCCCCGCATAATAATAAATGAAGTGTAGCGAAATGCCTCCCCGCATAATAATATATGGAGTGTAGCGGAGTGCCTCCCCGCATAATAATGAATGGAGTGTAGCGGAGTGCCTCCCCGCATAATAATAAATGGAGTGTAACGGAGTGCCTCCCCGCATAATAATAGATGGAGTGTAACGGAGTGCCTCCCCGCATAATAATGAATGGAGTGTAGCGGAGTGCCTCCCCGCATAATAATAGATGGAGTGTAGCGGAGTGCCTCCCCGCATAATAATAAATAGAGTGTAGCGGAGTGCCTACCCGCATAATAATGAATAGAGTGTAGCGGAGTGCCTCCCCGCATAATAATAAATGGAGTGTAGCGGGATGCCTCCCCGCATGATAATAATAGTAGGAGTGTAGCGAAGTGCCTCCCCGCGCAATGAAAAGACTTTGGAATAGGGAGTATATTTGACTTGTTTCCTTAATTATACGGCTTAGTGGTTTTATCACTAATGCGGAATTGCCTCCGCAGATGTGCAGATACAAAATTAGTTGGGAGAAGCCATTGACTACCAGAGCATGGAGCAAGATAAACATGAGGACTCCCTTTTAATTTTATTTGAGTTATAGATGTGGCTATGGGAAACGGTTTAAGACTGTGGGACAATTATTCTTATATCTTGTTTAAAACATTGTTTACTTTGAATGAGTCATATTTATGGTTTGATTTTTAGTAACACCCGGCCATTTAGACCCAATTAAATAATTGAAAAATGGCGGGTCGTTACAATGATTTGGGTGGTTCATTTTGCATCTGAAAGTTTTAAATGTCTATCGTTTACTCGTAAAATTTCAGAATTTTTACATGTCTAACTTCTAAGATATGAATTTTCAAATTGGACATGTCAGATCTGTCCTGCATTAATTTTCAGGACATTAAAATAGGTACATTTCCTTGGCTCAGCTGGTGCAAGCGAACGGATCGATGGTCTCATGGAGGGAGGGTGGTGTTGTGCTAAGTATTGTTTAATTATTGTATTATGTTATGTATTTTGGGAATAACCCTACTATTTTTTGATGAACCATTGTATATGGTTTCTGCCTAAGTTTGTGTGATGGATGATGGTATATGTATTCCTTAATTATTTGATTAATGATCTCTTCAGGGTGATAAACTTTGGGGCATATTACTAACATTCTTCTCCAAGGTATGCTTAAGCCCTAAAGTCCTGGAACTGATAAGGAGCATTGCCAGGTATGTTAAACCTTATGGGTTTTGCTATTTGTGTTTGAAGAACGTGGATGGCAGGAGCTAACGTATCATACTTCTTGAAGGGTCTACGCGAAGACCAAGTGTTAGGGTGCAACTCTTTTACAACTTGG
The DNA here is from genome assembly GCA_032619315.1 of Piper longum. NCBI lineage: Eukaryota > Viridiplantae > Streptophyta > Magnoliopsida > Piperales > Piperaceae > Piper > Piper longum. The sequence goes on along the minus strand of JAVDBV010079598.1, from coordinate 9,884 downwards.
ATAGCTATGTCGGTAGACCTTCAAGCTTAGAGTCCTCCTATAGTATGTACACACAAGCATATTTAGTAGCTCCTTTAGGGTTTTCTATCTTAAGCCTCATTGAGGGTTAAGATTTGTTTTCGTCCAGTTAGTTGAATTTAGCAATCCAAGATATGCCAAGCAACTAACCGAATTGAGGTGTTACAAATCTCTTCTTAAACCCTTCTGAGGATGGTCTGTCACTTAAGTTGAAACTCCTAACTTCAAGTGCAACCAAAAGTTTTCCAGAGAGTTCAAAGATGACATGCAATTAGAATCTCATCCTAGCGATCGTTTCAAACCAAGATCGGTGCTTTGAACCATTTTCGTGACTTTCCAATGTTCGATTTGTGTATTCGCCGAAAAATCTAATTTGGGGATGTACTTCGCTGGTGAGCTATCAACTTTGGTAATAATTTTCAAGTGATATCTTTGTTCTTTTGAAGCTAAATGGATCGATTGATTGGAGTTTTTGCTACCGAATTTGATCTTTGATCGGTTCTTAGTGTATTCAGAAAAGCATTTCTAAAAGCCGAATGCATTTGATTTTTGTGATTTGGTCAAAACATGGCATTCTGTTTACCTTTTGTTTTGATGTATCTTATGATGAGTGGAGGTGCTGGTCCATCCTGAAAAGATGATGGAGCTTCGAGTTCTAGGCTAAAAGGGAAGACGGTCGGCTGTGGACAAAGCTTTGACAAAAGTAAGCAAAATGAAAATAATAATCTTTGTTTTGATATTTTTGCTGTTCGGAATTCAATTTATGAGCAGGCAATGATGATCGATGATTGATGATTATGCTAAGGATCTTACTCCTCTTGTTTTTACTTTCTTGAATTTTATGGTATTCAATGTGCTATTGCAAAGTGGACATGTCAACAGTTTTGGAATCTATGTGCTTTGGATGTTTGTAGGCCAAAGGAAAATCAATCTACCTTTTTTGATTATTAACCTTATATTTAGGTATAGGAATCAGGGGAGATCAGGGCTCTCATAAGTTCAGATTCTCTCATCTATGTTTGTGAAGAAATGGGGTGGGGGGACTACATTGACATTGTTGAGAAGTCATAGTTTGGATAATAAGTCTTGCCCCAATTGAGTCTCAGTTGGGTAACCAGAGTGCTAAGATGACTTGAATTCAACCTGATTCTTCAAAAAATATTGATGAGGATGAGGAAGCTCGATTGGTAGGGAGATTGTTGAAACCCTTGCCACAATGGATGATCTTGAGGATTCGAAAAGGTCGATGGAGGATGTTTCTATTCATGAATAAATTTAATCTCAACAGAATGAGAATGATAATTTGATTAGTCATTTTGCAAAGTTACACACTAGATTAGACTCTATAGATGCACAGCTGATGAGTTATGATGAGCAAATTGGTGTGTTGGGTGCCTGAATGAACTCAATTATTGACAGAATAGTTCGGATAGAAATGAATTGAGAAAGTTTGATTCGGGTTGTTTGTGCTACATATTTGATATCCTTGAGAGGATATCATTTTGCTCAAATTTGGATGGCACTCCTATGTGAAATTAGTATTGTGTTTGATATGTTATCTTTTCTCTCATATATTTCTAGTCTTTTTGAAATGACAAAGGTGCATTATGTAAAAAGTTTTGTACCTTGTTGAGATGAATGAAAATGCTAACATTTTCTTACAACAAAAGGATGCACTCTTGAAACACACTTGGCTATTGGCTTTTTCCAAGTGTTGAGGAAATTTATTGGAGCTAAGGAGCTAGAGTTGAGAAGAGCTAGATCATCGGCACTTGCTTTATGAGGATTGGCTCATAAAAAACTACATGTATTGCCAACATAAAAAATGGAGAGATTATTAAGTCTTGGACTTGTTTTTTTCAGATTTTGATGATGAAACATTAATTCATGCTAATTATGAAATTTTGCACTATGATATGTTTTGGTTAAATTAGAGCAAGTTAATTCAATGTTCGATTATGAGGAGAGAGGGGTACTAGGTGGAAACCTCTAAAAAAATCGGTGTCTTCTCACTTCCCTTCTCTGCTTTGTATTCTTGTTTTCATTTTGATTCATTTGAATGGGCACTTCACTTATATTTCTTATTTTTAAATTGTTTGCTTTAGAGAACAAAGTTAACCATGGTCAATTTCGATTAGTAACTTGTATGGCTTGATTAATTCACCAAAGTAACTTTACAAGTTTGAACTTAGATTGCCTCACGCAAGACACTTAATTTAGTTTATTTTATTACCTTGCTTATTTATTTATGCTTATTAGTTATCTTTTATTTTTTTTAAATCGTTTCAAATAATTGTCCACTTGTGATTTTCAAATATTGTGTGGATATAATTTATTTGCTAAAAGATTTGTAGTTAGCCTCTTCCTACATAGATGCCTCTATATACAACAATATATTAAACTATTCACTCGGCGGAATAATTCTATATATTTGATGAAAAATCCTTTACTGAAATTATTATTAGTCTTAGTTCTTATAATTGTTTCCTATTTTATGCGAACACATGGCAATATGTTAAATTACCCACTTCATGTAGTAATTCAACGTAGTTAGAGGAAAAATCCTTTACAAAAATTATTGTTACTCTTAGTTCTCCTAATTTGTCTTGTCTTCATTTTCCTAATTTTTCTATGATATATAGGCTTTTGTGTAATTCTATGTATTTAAAGCGAAAAACCATATTATTTGATAGATATATACTATTTAGATTCTAGCAAGATGCACATGTTCTACGAATATTTTCTTTAACATAATAATTTTAAACATATTATCCATATATTTAGAATATTAATTTATTTATAGTTATTTGAAATGCATATCAAATATAATTTGAGTAAAATTAAATGTCTTGACATGGTTTAAAATCCTCAATTTAATAATTATTTATTAACACCTAAATTAATTAAATGTTTACTATTTTTGACATGCCCATGATAAAAATAAAATTTATCAAATCGAGTAATATTTGAATTAGATTTGTTAATATACACTACAATCAATTAATATATTCCTAATAAAAATGGTTCAATATTTTACAATATTTAATTTATATTTTCTAACTAAGAAAGTGTAAAATCATAAATATATTTGTACTTTTCTTAAGAAAACATGTAATTTTGTTAAAAAATATAAAATTTAAAGTAAATGTTTAATTAATACTTTGCTAACGAGAATGGGTAAAATTAGAATATTAATTAAGGACACATGCAAAATTTACAATTTGTAGACCCCACACTGGGAAGTGTTGTGGAAGCAAATTAATTGATTAATTTCTAGTGGCAATTCTGTGATGCACGTGATTTATGGATACCTTTTTTAAGTCAACAACATTAAACATGTCATCGATATTTAATTTAATTAATATTGATAACTTTTAATACATGTATATATTTTACTTCAAAATTATAATTTTATTTATTTTTACATATTGGAATGAGGATTAAATGTAATTTGCCTCGAATTAGATATCTTAACTTGCGTTAAGATCTTGACTCATTTTGAATAATTATTAATAAGCGCATAATAAATTAATTGAAAATTTTTATAATTTTAATATATCTATGATAAAAATAAATTTACCAAACCTAGTCATATTTGAATTAGTTTTTTTTTATTACACACTACAATTAATTAATATATTCCTAATAAGAATATTTGAAAATTGTGTAATATTTAATTTTACTTAAATAAGAAAGAGTAAAATTGTAAAGTTATTTGAGTTTTTAATTAAAAATGTAAAATTAAAATCATGTAAAATTTGAAGAAAATATTTAATTATTACTTTCATAATGAGAAGGAGTAAAATTGTAATAATACTCGTAAAACCCGGATCATTGGCTTGATGGTTTTAGAATTGGTTCAGTCTTTATCCAGATCGGGTTGTTTGGATTTGGCCCTTCTTGCCAAGGTATGATTATATTATGGCATGAGTGTGCCCCCCCTAGCCTCCTTCGCACACTTGTTTAGACACTAATTACCAAAGTTATTTTTATTTTTCGTCTGGTCATGTCTAGTCTAGTTAGATGTTAGTACCAAGCCCTTTATGAGTCCAGTTTACTCTCCATTTTTATAACCATTTCGGTCGATCCTAGCCCCTACAGGACATACAGTCCAGTTCTCGATGTCATCCCCAATCGCCTTAGGGTAAAAGCCTTAGGTGTGCATAATCTGTGCTCAGCACAAACACACCCTTTCAACTCCCTTGCACTTGGCCTTGGAAATTCTTTTTAAATTTCCTGCTCTTTCTATGGACTCAAAGGCAATTAGCCAGCACCAGCATGCCCAAACTTAGAGTTTTGTTTGTTTGGACATAATGGCATTGAGCCAACACCCTTGTGCCTAGACCCATAACCCTTGTTTGTGATTCAGTTCACCACTCGTGTGCTTGGCCAAGCTGTTTGATCCATGATCCATCTTGACCGAGGTTGGCAGAACAGCACCCAGCCAAGGCCGTTGCACTGAGCCCAAAATTTGGCTATAAGCAGCCCCTTATTTCCAAAATTTACAACCCTTTTGCTCTCCACTCTGATTTCCTCCTTCATCCCATCCTACTCCACTTCTTCCCGGCATTATTTTCCTTCTCCAAGCCTGCTAAGCCCCTAAGAGTGGTAGGTATTAGGGTAGGCAGCCCCAAAAATCCTCTTCCTAGCCCTTTCGGTGGTAAAGTACTTTCCTTGCCTCTCCTTTCCATCGATTTATTGTTGTTGTGTGCTCCTCTATGTTTGTTTGAATTTTTGTGCCTTGTTTTCATGTATATTTCTGTGTTAGGAACATTTTAAGGTTAGTATGACATTATTTTCATGGGTATAAAAATAGATACGATTTTTGCAAGATCTATGCATTAGATTATGCACCTATTTGGTAGATCAAGCATATCTCATACTCATGATGTCTATTTTGCATGATTCATATTTAATTTTATTCATCAAATATAGATCTACATGTTTTCTTACAGATTTATCGTATTATTTGGATGTTATGAGCATATATGGGTGCCAAAATGGGTGATTGGTTGCAGATTTGCTATTTCATGTGACCTAATTGCCATTTTCCCCAATTTTTACACCCAGTTGTAAGGCTTATTTTGCTGCAATTGTTTGCATGATCATAAGGTGGTATGCTAGCCAACTCATGCTAAATTACCAGGCTAAATAAATGTTATTAATAGCTTGAAGATATCCCCTAAATCTGATTTATGCTTGTTGTGTTGTATGCATTGTTCCATATGTTGTGCTTATTAAAAAATTCCATAAAATCTATAAAATCACAAAAAGACCTAATAAGTATCTACATAAAACTTAGTGAATTTGGGCTCAGTTAGGACTTATTTATGCAGTTCATTAATTTTGTTCCCTAGTTCCCTGGCTCCAGTTGTCAAATCCCAAAGCATAGTTGTTCGGTGGTAAAATTTCCCTAAAATTTACTTAGACCTTAGTTTATTCCTATTCCAGCATCCTAAAATTTGGTATCCTTTGGATGAGCAGATTTTTCTTTAGAAATTATCCAAGCCGTGTAGGTCCAGTCAATTGCAGAAATGTTGATGCCAATACCTCCCATTCCCTAAATTACTTGGTGAGATACAAGTGTTGGCTAGCTACCATAATGTTTCCTTAATTTAATGGAGTCTCCAAGCCCATGAACCAATCCTGGGAAGTAAGGTGGGTGGCCTAAGAACTATATTCCTAGCACCTTAGCCTTGCCTTCATGGACCTTATTCATGGTGTTGGCCCATGTGACAGCTCATGAAGATTTTTGAGTCTGACCTTAGAGATTTAGGGCCCATTCTTCTAAATTTCAGTCCATTTGGACACTAGTTGGCTCATGGGAAAAATCATCCTATTAAACCTGTTCGATTAAATTATCATTAAACCCTAAGTGTGTAATTATCCATTAAGTATACTTGCAATGCCTGAACCCTAATTAAGCTACGTAATGAGGTTTAACAAGTAATTAAGAATGACAAAGCTAATTAAATATTTCAGTGTATGTGCATGTGTTGAGGTTGTGCCTTGTTTTGCTTGTCGATGTCATCTGAGTATGATTTAGGTTACATCTCTTTATTAGGATATGCGGGTCGAGCTCATCAAATTAAGACGAGGAGCTCCACTTATTCAGGTGCATAGGATTCTTCTACTTCATATTTGCTTGACTAATGGCGCCTCGCAGCCCTGACCCACCAACGACCTTGCCTGCCCTTCCTACTTGGGATCTCGCTGCCCTACATGGAGCCCAACAACGCTGCTAGCCGGCCCAATGCCAGTGCCATGCGACCCAACCTCGCCACCCCACGGCCCAACCATGCTGCCGTTAGGCCCAACTCATACACCGAGCGGCCCAACCCTGGCCTTGGCCATTGTGCTACCATGGTTAGCTGTAGTCACAACGTGCCGCCTACTTGCTGTGTGCAGTGCACATCAGCCAGCTAGTCCGCCCATGAGGGCCAAATATTTATGTGTCAAAACTAATTTGCCACTAACAAACACGATATTCGGTGACAAATCTTAGCCACCAAATTATGTCAGCATATCTGGTGATTTTTCATCACTATTTGTTACCAAAATTTGGGGACAATTCGGTGAGAATTTGCCACCAAATTTTGTCACCAAAAATTTCGGTGACAATGGTTGTTGTTCTGCCACCGAATTAATTAACGGTAGAGACTTCTATATATGAAACTTTTGGTAGCAAGTTTTGGTGACAAAGATCCTTTTGTTACCAAACATAGGCCTTCCATCACCAATAATTCAATGACAAATGGTCCTACTAGTGCATTAAGAATACCATCAATTCATTGGACATAACTTAATCATGTATGTTAGTAAAGTTATATGTGACACTGTGTTCAAATAATTTTAATAATGTGCAAATATACACGATCGAAAAAAGTAATATAATGAGGAATTTGAGTATCGTCCCACAGAGAGATGAATTTTCCTTAAATTAATTAAAGTAAATAAAATGAAGAACAAAATAAACACAATTGAATTAACTAAATCTATATAATACTTTAAATTAAAGGAGAAGTTAAAATGATAAAACTCGTTCTAGAGTCTAATTTCCCTTAACATGAATTTAATCATCTCCATATCTTACTCTTATTTTTTATTCCCTTGGATTGTCGATCTAGGATAATTATATGACATGGTAGCTCCCGCTCCTTCATGCTTCTATTATTTTGCCTAAATTTCTACCTCTCATTGATAATTGATTAATCAACAAAATAATGTATTAAGATTTGCCTTACAATCGCATACGGTGTTGTGTATCTCCCAACCACAATGACAAACAAGTCACAAGACTCATCGTATGAAAAATTATAAATAACTAATCTAATTAATTTTTCCCGAAATCTAATCAAACACCGTGATCTAAGAAATAGGCCATCAATCTATTCTTAAACAATCTAACTGAATAAAAGAGTAAGAGCTTGAAATGAATTTAATTAAAGCACGTTAAATTCCATTCTTCTCTAGAATGAAATAAACGACTACTCATAATAAAAATAAAAAACAATATAAAGATGACACTAATTTTCATTATGAAAGGAAAAAAATTACAAAAACTAGAACTACTTCTAAACCAAAAATTGAGATATCTTAAACAATAAATGACCACCCCTTTATATAGAAGATGAGATGACCATTAGATACAAGAATTCAATGAAGGTGTTCACAAATCCACGTAGTCTAATTAATTATAATATCCACTCAAGTCTCCAACTCTTCGACATACTCAAATATCTCATCAAACTTTGTCAACGCCATAAATTGTAGTCATCAATGGGTGGGGCCCAATGCCATGATCAACAATTCCAATGCTTCTTTGTTTTCACTGATTTTTTGCATTAGAATTCCAAAATTAAACATAACTCATAAAATATTAACTAACTAAAAAAACAAACAAAATATCATCTTGTTAATAATATTTATACCCGGGATTTACGAAATCAAATTAAAAATATGGGTAAATATTAGATATTTTAAACACTTAACACACCCCCAAACTTAAACTTTTGCGCGTCCCAAGCAAAATATCATAATGGAATCAATAGGTCTTAATAGGTTGTAACGGGGCCAGGGGCTAGAGACCAAAAATAGGATAAATAGGATAAAATAAATCAGAGGCTTATATGTAAAACCCGTGACTTGAGTCAAGGTTTTATTACAGCGAACCAGTTGGTTCGATTGAAGTCGAGTCAGTTCATAGACCGCAAGTTTAGTCTAGACTAGCATGACTTATGAGTGATGAGAGTCATGTATACCTAAATATATGATGATAATATCGAAGAGAAAATGTGAGATGAGTTATCAGAATATATGAAAGTATGCAGTAATTTTTCTTTTTATTAATTTGATCGTAGAAATAGTTTTAGGTCGATTAACGCATTAGGACACGTTATTGGGTAGTTAGGGTGGGTTATTAGATATAGAGCATGTCATTTAGATGTTGTGGTGTTTGTTGTATTTTACACGATTTTTCCCGATTTTTCTAGATTTGTTTAGGATTTATTACGAGTTAGTTATTATTTTAACTCGAGTGGAATCGAGTCAATACTTATTTACGACTTTGGCATTGTGGTATTATTTCTCCCCCACCCTGACACTCCCTCACCCCCAAACCTTTACTACCACCTTGGGTTCTCGCCGCCGCCGTCGCCGACGTCAGCCTGCCACCGATCGATGCTGCCCCGCCGCGCCGTGCCGCCCTAACTCTCTCCAGCCACCATTCGGCCACCACGACGTCGGATTCTCCTCGTGGCACTGCCACCGTCTTTGATGCAATTCGCCGCTGTCCAGGCCACACCGCCGCTGCCGTGACGCTGACGACTACCCTCTCGACCTCCCCGACGTTTTCCCTCTACCCTGCGCTGCCGCTGAGCCCGACCGTGAGCCCGATCGGAACGACCCACCGCCCAACCGAACTCGTGGCCGCCGCCTGCTGTCATCACCGCCGTGGTTGTCCTTGCTGTTACCACTATTAGAACGAGCTCGCTGAGATGGTGCCGACCGTTACCCTCGACTGCCCTCCGGAACAGTCGCTGGAAAACCGCTCGGAGTCACCGGAAAACTACCGGGACCCGTCGAAAAACCATTGAACTTGCCAAAAAATTGGATTTACTTGGTCTTCCGCCGAGTTTGTCAAATCAAACGTGATCGAACTTCAGACGCTGCCGAGCACTGAATTCAAGCCCCGGCACGTGCACGAAACCCTAGCCGTCGCCAATTGTTGACGAAGCGCGAGGTATAACTTATTTTAATTTAATTATTTAAAATTAATGATAATTAGCTCAACCTACTAGGATGCTATGATTGAGTGATTGACGTGTAATATATTTTTATTTTAATAAACATATGGATGTATGTGACTGTGTGATATTAAAATGAATATTAAGTGATTAATTAAATCTAATATAACGTAGAGTAGGAAAACTTATATTGATTATTATTGATGCGTGTTGATTGATGCATGGTTGAGGAGTGTTGATTGATGCATGGTTGATGTGTGTATTCTTTAGGATGTGTGAATGCTTCATGAACGGGCATCAGTATTTAGTTTTGATGTATAGGTACGGAGTGGGAGCTTGCCGCCTAGGTGCACAACCATGCTTGGAGCTTCTGCCAGGTCCGTTTAGGACTCGTCTCTGTTTTACACTCTCTTCTATTGTATATTTGATTTACGACTTACAGGACGGGTTAAGTGACATTTTATCGGATTCTACTTAACTCGGGCCATTTAGCTGATCGCCTTTCCAGATTAATAACCCTCGAGGATGAGATCCCTCAAGTATGTTTTTGAAAATAAAATCCACCACAAGTTGCCTTCGGGCCTATTTTATGAATCCTTACCAAGACTTATATATATATAT
>JAVDBV010079597.1:0-16953 GCA_032619315.1 Piper longum | reverse complement strand
ATATATATATATATATATATATGTCTTTTTATTTATTAAAAAATTAATCAAACTTGAAATACCATCCTACTTGCATAACTAAAGGGATTTGGATTCACTAAACCATGATTTCTGAAAGAAGCTTAGTACAACATAGATTAATATTCTACACAAGTTCTTCATACTCTCACATTAAATTCAAGGCAAAAAGGAGACCAAATTCACAATTATCACATCCTTTAACAAACCAATTAAACTTGGCATATACATATACGAAAATTATAAGTTACACAACGTCTATGATTCATACATCTTTTCCTCAATGACCAGCTTGACCAAGGCGGCTACCTGCTACATGCTCGGCCCGGCCTCCGGCGGAGCCTCGACATGCTTCACGGCCGCTTGCCGCAGCCTCACTATCTTCTCCTCGCTCGCCCCCACGCCGGCCAGCGCCTTGTCGAACACCTCCGCCGTCCACTCCTCCCTCACAACCTATGTACGCATGCAGCCAGGTCGCGCCCGTTGGATCGCACCGGCTTCCCGGTGAGCATCTCCAGTAGGACGAAAGGGGTCGGCCGTAGCCGTACTCGCTAATGCAGGGCTCCATGGTGGCGTCGAACATGATGTTGGAGGACTTGAGAGGCCAATGCACTTGCTAGCTTTGATGCCGTGCTCAACCTGCTGTTCCAATCAAATGTTCCTCCCTTTGGCTTCCTGTAATTTTGTTGCAATCAATCAGTAAGCTAGAGAGTACTGTAACAATCGAATGTATCTTCGGTTTATGGTTTGATCTATTTTATGAGCGATATATGATCTTACACTACAGCGATTTAATTTCGACATTGCAAACCTTAGTAAGAAGATTCCATATTAAAATTAGCCATGAACATACCATTGAGGAGGTTGTAGAGGCTCCCATTGGCCTCATACTGGTAAACAACAAGCTTTTCTTGCTCCGAGCAGTAGCATGCCAAAGGAGGCAGTATGTTGGGATGCCTTGAGCTTGCTTCATCAATCTTCTTCACTCTCTTCTCGAAATCTTGTCTAGATATGTTCCAATCCTTGATCCTCTTCACCGCCAAATTCGGTCCCTTGCCATGCACCACCTTGTACACGCTCGCATGCCTTCCCCTCCCTATCAGCTTGGCCGGAGCTCGGAGAAGATCTCAAACCTGACCTTCTTCATGGCCGGCGAGCTTGGAAGCACTACAAGTGGAGTTGTTACCATGCTTCCGTCTGGTGTTGAAGTTGAGTGGTTGGATTTTGTGATGTTGGTCTTGCGGTTCTTCTTGATCATGTTGGTCTCCCCTGGTTCCATGTCATGTTGGTTGGTCTCTTTTGTTTTCTTTCTGAAGAGCAACTTTGCTGCAATGAAGGAGATGAAAACTACACCCAAAAGAATGTAACCCAGAAACAGTAAGATATTTTCTGCTGATTTAGTGGTGGACTTGGATGCTCAATGGTTTGCCACAGAGCAAAGCGTTGCCATGGATGCTTGCTTCATTGAAACGACCGTCCATGAATGGGACTTGACTGCTAAAATTGTTGTTTGAGACATTAAACAGCTGGAGATTGGAGAAATGGAAGGGTGGGATCTGCCCAGTGAGGTGGTTGTTTTGGGTAAGGAACATGATCAGACCAGGTATCCTAGCTAAGTTGGGGGAGTTCACCAGTGAGGTTGGTGTTGGAGATGTCAAGCTTCTTTAGATAGCTCAGATGGGAGATGGATTGAGGGATGGGACTGGATAGATTGTTGTTGTTCAAGTAGAGTTGGGTGAGCTGCTTGCGATCGGTGAAACCATCAGGAGTCTCTCCTCTAAAGCTGTTCTTGATGCTCAGAACAGACAGTGAATCAATGTCCAAATGGAGGTAAGGTCTAGTGTTCCACCGAGGCCAAGGCCTTCAAGTGCAACTCTCTTCATGGTTAATTGTCCATGGACCATGGTATATCACACCAGCCCAATTACCAGTGCATGGATCAGAGGCATTTGTCTAGCCAAAGGTTGGTTCAGAAGTTTTGGTTCCATGATTCCATCTGATAACTTCTCAAAGAAGTCGAGGAGAGAGAACTTGACATCTAGTTCTACCTCGGCCAATGTCTGGAGAGTGGGAAGGATGAGTGCAAGGAAGAGAACACAGTGGGGATTTTTCCCCATGGATTGATGCTCGTTAGAGATTGTAGAGCGGAAGAGAGATTGATCACACACTCCGAAGAAGGGTACATGTAGAAATAGGAATATGAACGAAAAATCACAGTTTGCAATCTAATGGCTGGCATTATTAGCATTGATATAATAATGGGATTAGTCGCTTGGCTGCCGGCCTGTCCAAACAGTCGGAAAATGACGGCCTTTTCACTTTATATAACGCTGCAATTTAGATTGCATTGTTTAACCAAAGAATGATGTGAGCTAGTGCTGAATAATTGAGGTACAACATTAACATAATTCCACGGCAATCAAGCTGTATGTTATTAAAAGAAAATGATCCCTGGAAGATCCCAACACATGATATTACTTGAAAAAGAGTGAAATATGCATCATCTGTGGCTAACTCCAATGGGTTTCATCCAGGCAAAGAAAGTAACATGTCCTCATCTGAAACAGACCCAGTAAACAAGTTCATGATTTTGACGTCAGATCTTGGGTAGGCGATGTTCATCTCAAACAAATGAACCAGTTATGTAGTTAGATTAGCATCCTTTTCTTGAGTTGTTTTCTATCTATGAATTTTTAGCTTCTTTATTTTGGGAATGATGATTGATCATTTGCCTGATCTTCACGGAATAATCCAGCGGACGCTCGACTGCTATTGTCTTGAATCTTACACGAGTTCAGAAAATTTATTTCAGACGTATTCACTGACATCAAACAATCCAAAAGTACTTGCAAGCTTATACATTTGTCAAGTGTAAGCACATAAAAAATAATCTAATCTACTCGACCATTGCAATGGACCCTTCAAAGAAATTACAGAAGATTTTGTCATATATATAGATGCCTGCATTATATGAAATATCAAGTTAATCCAAGAAGGTGACATTGCAAATTGGGCATTGCTCCTTTGTTCTATTCGGACTCTATTGTTTCTTAGAAACACTCAAACGAATTCACTGTACATACAAAAAGTTCATTTCAAAGCTTTGCAGGTTTGATAACATTCATGAAACAAGTTGATAGAATAAACCCAAAGGCATTGATGAGATCAAAACCAGGCCAGAAATTTATATTATTTATGGGTCTAATTCAGCAGCAATACCATCGTCCTCATCACTTAGTTCTGTGTTGTAACCATCGCTTATTTCTTCATCACTACCTTCATTCAGTGTCTTCAAAATGTGCTCCCTCTTTGCATAGAGCTCACAATATTCTGTCATGAAGACATACAAAGTTTTTTCTATTATGCTAAAGAATATCACCGAAAGTTTGCTTCCAAGAACACAAAAGGATAGCATCGATGTCCTTTGCTTCGATAAAACTAACAGACAAGATTTGAGCTCTTTTCTTGTAAGCTCAATTTCCTCATCTTAATTCAATAGTTTTATCATTTCCAGTTTGGCATAAAAAATCTGTTTCATTTCTACCAACGATTAATTCACAAGCACAACAATAACAGCACACCAATTTTAGATGTTCTCGCCCGAGAACAAATTAGACAGCAACAAAACTCTAACATCAGATTCAATAATTTAGGCTCTGGCTTTTAATTTTTCATAAAAATACAGAAAATTAGAAGGACATACCTTTAACTTTTTTATCATATTGCTGCTTGTCTTTCATCATCAGTGAAGCAGCATCCCCATTTAGCGGATCAGCGGGATTTGGATACAGTAATAATTGTGGAAGAAACACTTCAAAAACATTCAAAAGATCTGCAGAAACAACAATATTCGATTATTTTTTGAAAACTTTGATTCAAATTGAAACATATAGTTTACACAACCAATCACAATATGAAAAATGATTATTAGCCTACAAAAGTATAGTATAAAAAAACTGTAACATGCATACATTGGCATTTTCTTGCCACCAGATTGGTGTGTGAGTGCTATATTGAGCTAGGTTGTGGTCTAGGGCGAAAAACTAATGCAATTGCAACTGCGATATCTCAAGATTGAAAAATTTAAAAAGATAACAGAAATATACCAAACATTGGACTCCAGGATTGGTTGATAACATCCAAGCACACGGAGCCAGATCTGCAACGATGGCAATGGTTAAGCAAAATTATGATTAGCAGACATAAGACACATTTTAACCAAGCTATAAGCACGGTAATAACAACCATGATCATATCATCACAGATATTGAAATCAAAATCATGAAAGGAAAGAAAACAAAAGTTATCCAGGTAAGTGACTTAGTTCGGTGGCGAAGTGAGAAAGTACTTACAACTCATCCACATTGGGATGGAAAATCTTGTTCATAAATCCAATCGAAGGAGACTTGTATGGATATCCATCTGGAAGCTCGACGCGTACTTTCCACACTCCACCTTCATAAGGACCTATGAATAAAATTTGCCAACATAATGGGGGAACACCATCAAAGAAGGATAATTGAATGAGAAAATAGTCAATTATGTGTCTACGACAATCTGTAAAACTCATTGATTATTTGGCTCTATTCCATGTAGTTAACCATCAGTTATTACCTAATCATCTAAAAAGATAACACATAATAACTAGTTATCTTAAAAATTCAAGCCACTATATTGATAAAATAACTTTTACGCTTCGCGTAAAATGGTGATCTAACGAGACGTTATACTTCACATAGAACAAGAATGTGATAAGTTGATGTGATAAGAAGACAGACAGGTCTCTAAATATTCAATAGTAGTTGCAACTTTCGTTAAAGCCAATAAAGGGGAGTAAATCATACTTTCTTTTGGACCGTGAAATTCAACATTGAATTCATTAATCCCATCATTAATGGTCTCCACAGCGTAGTCGCTCATCATCCTGATAATAAAAGAAATCATGTTAATAATCGAAATTATAAAATGTATGCACAATGTCGAAGGCGCAAATCACCATTCGTAAATGATCATAAACCCCATTAAGATTCAATCACCAACAATAAGAATAGGGCCTACACATGTCTTGATTTTGCTGGCATTTTGCTTTCAGATAAAGTACACAATTATCGGCAGAATGAACAAATAATCTTACAGTTTCATAACATCCATATCCCTTCTCTTGCTCGGAGAAGACATCCTTCAATCAACCACTTTATCAATTTCTGCAATTGTTGCATTATTAATGCTTAAATCTCAACATTCATTACCAACACCCAAACAGTAATGGTGGAATAAGGATGAAGTAGCATACACTCACAAGTTAGAAACGAAGGCAGAATCCAATTGCAAAGAAACAGCTTCAATCCTCCTAATCAACACCAATGTTTGAAAACAAATCAGAACTAGATAGGAAAGCAAGAGCATTTGTAACAATCATTGAATCAATACAGCCAAAATTTACAACTTATGAAAAGAACATTAAGTCACAACTAACAAAGAAAACACAATCGTATCTCATGACCCAGCTGCTAGCGACCAACATACGCGATAAGTGGAAGAGGTCAAACCTCTTGAACACAGCGAGACACCATTAAAATGAAAAAGAAAACGGAGAATAGACGTACAAGTAAATAGGAGAAGGAGAAGATGGTGAGGTATCGGTCAAAGAGAAACATGCGAGGAAGGGAAAGGGGTGTTGACGGGTGGGATTTGCAGTGACACAAATCTACGACAAGATAGGCGTGCCTAGTGGGAATGGCAATATACATAGTATGTGGAAGAGAGTGAGTGGCGAAAGGGTCAGAAGAGGGAGACAGAGGTGTGCAACGTGTTTAGTCAGTTTTTCGTACCAAGGCACGTTCATCAAACAGAGGTCCCCATCCATCTGTCCAAGAGCAACACATATAAGAAACTACAATCTCTTCTCCAACCTTTTTTGGCTCAAAGAACAGGTAAAAACCAATATGGGTTTTCTTTTCTCTTCCTTCCATAAAGATCATTTGGCATTAAAGTAAAAAAAGTCTTATAAAGTATGAACATCTATATGATAAGATCTTATGTGCAGTTTATAAAGCTGATCATCAGCAAAGATGAAGATGGTAGTGATAAAAAAAGCTGGTTATTCTCTGTAAAAGAGAGAGCAAAAATGATACAAAGGGGGCGGCATGCTTTCTTGCCCATTATAAGATTTAGTGACAAGTATGCTTTCAACTGATTTGCATGAATTACTAATAAAAAAAAAACAAGGCAACCTAGATTGGGAGATCCAACTAAACTCACCGGCTTTGTTGAGAGGCTTGTGCATGGAACAGGGGAGGGAGAGGGGTAGGAAAGTGAGGGGTGTGTGTGTAGATATACATATATATTGTAGGAGAGAAGATCAGATGGGTAGAGAAGGCAGTTTAGGGTCACTCATGCATTGATAATCTTAATGATTTGATGAAAGTTATAATCAGATATTCGTTGTAAGTAGTGGAGATAACTAATTCAAATCATTATAATCATCAATAATTTCCTTAGAAAATATCATTAGCTCAATATTTATGATAAGGAATTCTGCAAAAATGATCACAAGACGCATCTGTTCTGGATTTTCTTCTTTACAATGATTTGTTTTTAGACAAACCCGTCTTTAGGTTTAGTCTGTAAGTGCTCAAAGTGCTTTAGTTTATGAGAAAGATAATAATAAAAGGTTCTTTTGTATATACATCTCTACATCCATAGCTTCTAATATTGTATCCGTTAATGGAGTATTTTTTGGTTCAATCGGTTCATACTATATTCAAACAGAATTTAAAATTATTAATAATTCTTTTAGACATTGGAATCATTTTTTATGATCACTATTTACCTTCAAACTATTTAAAATACCGTATATTTTTTTTGGCAAAAACGGAGAGTTTTGGGTGAAAAGATTGGATCAAAAAATTAGCAAGCGCTAGGTGCGTAAACTAAAAGTAAAGAAGGGTATTTAAAAGTTAAAACTATGAGTGCATAACTTAAGCAAAGACAGGAAAAATCAAGGTTAGTGAAAGTAATATTGGAGATATTATTAAGTTGGAAAGTAAAGTGATGAGCCCAGTGAAAAGTGAGCCCAGTGATGAGCCCAATTAAAAATATTGTGTTATGAAGTGAGCCCAGTGATGAACGAAAATAACTCTAGAGCCCAATCAATAAAACCAGCATGCAGCCTAATTTACTTGGAAACATTATTAATAGATCCTAATTAAAAATAGAGCCTAAACCAGCATGAAGTGAGCCCAGTGATGAGCCCAATTAAAAATATTGTGTTATGAAGTGAGCCCAGTGATGAACGAAAATAACTCTAGAGCCCAATCAATAAAACCAGCATGCAGCCTAATTTACTTGGAAACATTATTAATAGATCCTAATTAAAAATAGAGCCTAAACCAGCATGAAGTGAGCCCAGTGATGAGCCCAATTAAAAATATTGTGTTATGAAGTGAGCCCAGTGATGAACGAAAATAACTCTAGAGCCCAATCAATAAAACCAGCATGCAGCCTAATTTACTTGGAAACATTATTAATAGATCCTAATTAAAAATAGAGCCTAAACCAGCATGAAGTGAGCCCAGTGATGAGCCCAATTAAAAATATTGTGTTATGAAGTGAGCCCAGTGATGAACGAAAATAACTCTAGAGCCCAATCAATAAAACCAGCATGCAGCCTAATTTACTTGGAAACATTATTAATAGATCCTTGCATTTTTATATAATCCGTGTAACGACGACCCAAGTAAAGATTGACTAGTTTAAGTCATCCCTTTAAAAACCCTACTTTTATATTGGATATTATTGCAGGAGGAGGAGGCATTGGAGATGGCCTAATTTTTTAGGTTATTACAATCCCACTCTCCATTGTAATTAGCATAATTCTTCCTTTTATTTTTTTTTATTGAAGCGCATCATTAGTATAACGTATGTTTGAAACCATATGTTTATTGCATTATCCTTGAGCGGTAAAGATAGGTGCAGGCTTATAATTATATACATGCAATCTTGAAATGGAGTACGCATGTTAATTCGATCTCCATTATTTATTGTTGCCATTTTTCCCCCCTTTGATTTTTTCGGCCTGTTAACCATGTACGCTATATTTTTTTTCCAACAAATATATAGGACAAAAACAAACACAACGAGATTTCTTCTCGCAACACTAAATTTGGATCAAAACCAAGAACGAAGAAGAAGAAGGCACCAAATATTACAACCTATGTATGATGCAATTTGATGAGGAAGATGGCAATCTTCAAATTGCCATTTTTTTTACATATTCACTTTCACTAGACCCACGTCGCCCATTGTCCCCCAATGGCCTCCACTCCCCCTCTTTGATCATCTTCTTGCATATTATCGTCACCAAGAACCTCCAGTCCTCCCATGCAGTCCACCGGCCTTAGACAAGTGGGGTTAGACGATGACGGCAGGACCGACGGTAGCTTGGAAAGGAAAGACTCCAGGCTGCTCATTGTTGGAGTTATGCTCAATGGCACAAAGTTGCCTTGCGCCAATTCAGAGGGTCCAATACTTCCCTTGGAGCTGCTATCTATAATAATATTGGGCCAGCAGGAGCTGCTATCTATAATAATATTGGGCCAGCAGCAGCCAGACACGTTGTTGTTATTGTTGTTATGGTTATTGTCTTCCTCAATCTTGATTGGGATCAATGACAAAGATGAAGGGTGGGGAAGGAGGAAACCAGGGATGTACTCTAGGTAGCTAAACTTCTTCCTTAGTTGCACCACATAGCTTAGATCTTCCATCACCTAGTTTAAAGCATGCATACTGATCAGAACATGTAACTGTACATATTACATGCATGTAGGATGTAGTAATTCCAGGTATTGAAATCAACAAGAAAAACCTGCTTCACAGCTCCCAATTGGACAACACCTTCTCCCACTGCAATTAACGCGATTGTCTGCAATTTTTTTCGCATAAAACAATATTTATATTAATAATAATAAAGCTAATAATAATAATAAAACAATAATAATTCTTATTTGATGTGTGCCCAAAACCTTGTAGAGTTGAGATGCAGTTTATGCTAATGATAAGGACGACGATGATGACAAAAAGAAAATAAAGAGATTAGGGTGTGGTTGATGACAATTGACGATGATGAGGATGACCAAAGAAAAAAGGAGACATGTATAGGAAGGAAGAGTTGTTACTTTGATACCAGACTCGAACTGGGCCTCCCATGTCCTTGGATGCTGAAAATTTCATATATGTTATTAATTAACGAAATGTTGCAAGAAATTAATTAAATTCATATATATCAGAAAAAATAAAAATGGATTACTGCTTGTTAATTAAATTAGCAGCAAATTGATTTAAACAAGTTCCACTAACTATATCAGCAGCATTTTTCCATGGCGGCAAGAGACTAATGTCCTGGTCATCTTGAGCTCCAGGAAACACCCATCTATGGCTTTGATCTGCTGCAACCTTACCAATCAAACTGCAAACACCAAACATGCACACCTTTTAGTACAAACCCAAGAGCTCAAAGAAGAAATCAGCATGATATGTGTATATAATTGAAGAGTTTTCTATGGACATTGCCTTTCCCCAAAGCTGTAGATTTCATGTGACATTTTGAAGAAGAGCTCTGGTGCCAAAGTTTTGGGATAATGGTCATTGGAGTTTCTGTAAGTTGATAGCTCCAAGTAGCTGTCTGGATCAATCTCACATTGTACATTTGTTGAGGCAGCGAAATTGCAGAAACCATCTTCCCAAACCAATATCCTGACATATAATTCTTACATGATCAATATTGCAATGACAAAAGAAAAACAATAGGGCCTTCTACTTGGCTCATACCAGTTCCTCCTATTGCCTCTGCATCTACTAAAGGCCGGCCCTCCTTGGTGATCCCATCTACTCTCAAAAAATGGCAGTAATGTTACTGAAAAAAGTCTCACCAGGTCAAAACTCATTAACACATGGTCTGATTAGATCAGTTA
This sequence comes from Piper longum, assembly GCA_032619315.1. NCBI lineage: Eukaryota > Viridiplantae > Streptophyta > Magnoliopsida > Piperales > Piperaceae > Piper > Piper longum. The sequence goes on along the minus strand of JAVDBV010079597.1, from coordinate 6,964 downwards.
CTTACTTGGGTGGTGGATAGTTCCTGGGCAGAATCCTCCAATAGACAGCATAAACCCAGTTTGAGTTCCCATGGAGGCACAGACTCCTCAATGTATGTTGGAGGAGATTGCAGAAAGCTAGTGGGTTTACTTGCTCTGCCATCAATATATGCTTATGGTTTGTGCTTCACTTCCCCTGTGCAGACAGCCCCCAATGTATAGACGCAAACTGTTCTTTTAAATGCTTGTGGGGAGAGAGCAACAATATTTATACCCAACAATTTCTCTCTTGTACAACTGCAATTAAATTCATGTTTTAATGGCATGGCTCACTAGAACATAATCTTGTGGCCCTTGCTTCTTTTTATCCAATCCTACATCTCTTTCCAATAACGTGCTTAAAACTCTATATTGTAATATCATCATCAATCACCTTCAAAACCCATCACCAATTACCATCAATTTCAGAATGGCTGTCAATTGGATCCCACGTATTATAAAGACTGTCACCTCACTTTCATCATCATCAGTGATCAGACTAAGATCTTGGTGTGCCAGCAAGTAATTAGATCAGGTTGTTCCTGTGTGCTGAGATCATAGAATTGAATCGCCCAATGCTGTATTAATTTATGTGAGGATGAAACAAATCAACCCAAAAGCTTAAAGACCTTGTTGGGGCAAGTAATGAGACCTCCATGCTGTAATTGGTATAAGTTGGTATGGGATGAGTATTAGCTGGTGAAACTTTGAACAAATGAAGACACTACAATATTGTAAACGTGTGGATGCAGCAATGTGGATGGTGGGGCAAGCAGTGAAAGATGAGAAGACCTTACATGTTTCATGGTCTGGACGTCTATCAGCTCCAGAATTAAACATCCATGCACTAAAGACCCAACAAACGTATGAGTTAACTGCTCCGTGAATTTTCCCTGCCAATGGCGAAGGACATCCTAGACTTCTATTTGTTTGACCAAAGCATGACAGAAGTTGAAATTTACTATTTTACTTCTCCATTTTCTCTTTTGTTCAACAACAGTAACACAAGAAAAAAGTAATATCAACTAGTATCTCAAGCAGTGTAGGGTAGCATATATTATGCATGGCTGAAGTGATGAATATCTATCTAGTCACTGCGTTTTCATTTTCAAGGACTTAACAGAATCATTCAGGTCGGCATTCAATGTATTTCGCGTAAACTTTAAATGGTGAGGAGTACGACATGAGAGGTGAGGTAGGTATGGGAGCTGACAATGGCCGGCTCTCATACTGATCAAGACACACATACACAGTATAACAGATACCTTGGTCGCCGAAAGATCCTTATATGTATGTCGTATGTGGGGTTTCTTCAAGATTAATTAATTGGCTGACAAAGATTGTAAAGTATTGTTCACGCTTGAATCTCAAATATATTAACGACGAGATCAGATGGAGTTCATTAGCGACAAGAAGAAATACAACAAACAGACAAGAAGGTTAGCAAAACATCTTCCTCCCTAAGACTTCACGGCAAGACCAAGACATGGGCGGTGATTTTGTGTTCTGATTTGCTGTTTGGACATTTATATGAGCCACTTTGTAGTTTTTTTTACCCAAACGCATCTTTCTCCCTTGTTTCAATTATAATGAAGGGCGTCGTAGCCAGTTTATTTGTATTGAGTTGCAGCCTGCAGGAGGAAACGTTTAACATACGTACGCATAATACTATTTGCTGTCACATTTCTTTAACAAGAAAGGTAGTTGAGGACCACATATGCATTTATGAAGGATCGTTTCTTGAAATCTGGTTTGCCATATACCATCTCTTTCACTCCAGTTGCCTGTGTTTTCTTTAATTATCTAGCTTCCTATGTTTTGCAGACAATCTATTGCGCCTCAAGAGGTGCTTCGTCTCCGGGAGACTCTGGTTTTCTGTGAAAGCAAAAATTGCTTACATTTAAATTGACGGCATAAACATGAAGATAGCAAAATATAACAAGGCTAACTAACATAATGAATATCCTTGCTCAAAATAATTGGCAAAAAAAGTTTATCTCGCCATGTAGACAATCAAGATGCGGTCATTACCATGAAAAGATAAAAGAGGCGACCACAAGTGGAAAACACTTTCATTATTATTGGTTGGAAAGGACCATCTAGAAAGAAGGATATGCAGGACCATCTCCAATGGTAAATGTGTTGATCACATTGTCTGCATATCTTTGTCGTGCTTCGTGTTTTATTTTATTTTTTTCAACGTAATCGATTTCTCATTTGGTCATAGGCACCACCTGCTCTTCACTAACATATATCTTTTTGGTCGGCCTGTCCCTTCTGATGCTAAGCATATAAAACACTTCAACATGCTGAAGCCCACAACCTAAGAAACAAACCTATATCCTCTATACTGCTATGAAAGAATGTATACTCTGTGGTAAATGAGGTATGGTCATGAGAAAGAATTGTTGGGTATTTGGTTTTATATCATGAGAGAAAAATCTCATATGCCCATAAAGTTTGTCTGAATATTTGCAATGAATGGTGAATTTGACGAATGAAGAGAAAATAGCACATTTTAGTGGTGTTTGAGGTTTTGGAAGTATTACTAGTGTTCTATCAGTGCAGGAGTTTGGTACTACTTGCTCCACTCATGGTTACGCATCACCAAAGGCGACTTATGAAAAACTGAAAAGAAACAGACCAGAGAAGACTCATGTGAGGATTGCAACAACACTTGATGAGAAAGCAACTCCCCTGGAAAAGCATTATCTGAAGCCAGATTGTGAATAAATCAAACTTCGCCGGACAACTGATTTTTTTGTCTGACATCATTATGGAGAGCTTTGTGATGATGATGATGGCGATGCTGAGTCCTCATTGATCTTCTTTTTTTTTCGAAACAGGAAGGCATCCAACATAAATCCTTACCACTTTAGTTTTACTAAGGTTTGTATCAAGTGTACAAATCAAAAGCAAATCAGTAAATGACACAATATTAGCAAGTAGTTTCTAACAAGTTACATAAATAGCTGAAATAGCATAGAGATGAAAAGAATGATGATGATTCACCTTTGCATATTTATACCTTAGCTTAAGATCATCTACCATATTGTTTTTCTTAGTTCTCGTGATTTACAAGACTCTGAAAAAGTGGAGAAGGCATTCTGCATTGGAAGGGATAAAACAACTGGTAGTGTGCATAAGGTTCAGACGTTGGGGAAAGCTGTTCATTAGGAGATCATGAAGAATGTTTAGTATCACACTGTTCTGATAGACATTGTATATGGACCAACGGGGTTGAAGCGAATCAATGAAATTGAAAAAAAATGTGGAAGACTGGCTATGTATGTGGACCACTAGTGCAGTTAGTATACATTGGACATGTTACAGTTTTAAGGGCTGGCACCATGTGGACCAAATTCTATATGACATTTAACTAGGACCCTTCAAAATGACATAAAATGAAACCAATCCCTCGTCTCCAGCAGCCAGCACCCACAATCACCATGACCGGAAAATTTTGTAATTAACTTTATACGTTTAGTAGTAGCCAATCAGTTAAAAATTTCATCCACTTTATGATGAATAATCAACAAATTCACATAGCAAGTGTCCGTTGGAAGCAACATATTACAGAAGATAGTAAAATTGTAATAAAAGAAGGAATGTGTAAAATCTAAAGAATTATTATATATCAACCATAGTTAGATGAAGCTTACCTTAGAAGGGGCAATTAGCAACAAATGGACTTCAGTCCAACTTTTCTAGCAATAGTTCATTTTCAGTGCTGTTTTTGTAATCCTTGCAGATATGCCCAACTTTCCTAGCAGACACACAACGCAATTAACACCAATAAACTCATACTCAGCATAGCCAAGATCAACCTAATTCCCGGCTAAATTGACAAAAGAAATTTACCAAACGGAGACATTTACTAATGTACTTTTTTTCAACTTTGCAGATAAAAAATTGATCTAGGTAGAGTTAAGAGTATAGGCTGAGATCTTAATTACTATATGAGAATAGCACCGACCTCTCCTGCAGAGGGAAACTGTAAATACATACTTTAAAAAAGTGGTCCAATCCACTTTACCATCATCTTGGCCCATGCTCAGATTTTTAGATCATCTGACATTGCTGATGACATGCAATGTATCGTGGAAAAATCTCGAGGCGCAGCCTTTGCTGACTTTGTTTTCAGAACAATTATCTAAAAATCAGCAGAAAGAAAGAAAAAAGTTCTTAGAAAATCAATATAAAATTTCAAGTCATGACAGACAAATAAATTAGTGAACATTTTAAAAAAAATATTAGTGTAGTAACGTTTGCCATTCAATCTGTACCTGTAAAAAAATCAGTAAAGTATTACTAGTTTCAAAGCATCAACATTGTGACCCAATGGCTTGAACTAGATGAGACGCGTTCAAATTGGATCCATTTCACATCACTTTTATATGTCGTACGTTGTTACCCAATTCCCACCCAACTGGCTAATGGCCACCTCATGTAGCTTGATCTCTTGGGTTCTAAGCCCGCACAAAGGAGGAGGGTAGCTGACAAAACTTTGCCAACTATTCCTCATGAATCGTAGAGCACGTACCAACAACATATGTATAATATTAGGTGAAAGAAGATGGAGAAGAAGACAAAGAAGTTATTGTCCACACATACATGGAGGGGGAGAGAGAAAGAGCTTGAGAGGACCTGCTCATATTATAGTTCGAGCCTTGAGATGCAGTCCATTAGAATGCAACCTTTACTACCATGCATAAATGCCTTCTTAATAGAAAACAGATTGTGGGTTATTTTTTCCCTAAGATAAATAAATCAGACAATGGTCAGACTGACATAAATTATATTGGATGCATGTCCCCAACATTTTCTTGCTGACCTTCCAACTTTTGGACGTTGATGGTAAATGAAAGACAAGCTGTAGACCAAAGTAACCATTAAAATTTTGTATTAAAATAATATCTAACTGTTAAACAGTAACAAGTTCGACAATGTCCTACAACGATTTTTTATAAGGTCTTTAAGTAAGACATTACAGCAATTAAAAGAAAGCTTTATTGAGTTCTGAAAATTCTTTAACAGTCACCAACAGAATGAAGCAATTAAGAAATGCGACTGAGCCATGATCGAAAAGAATCATCCTGACCTGTGTATTCGTAGCCAATATTGATGTCCACTACAAGATGCTGCCTGGTTAAGGGACAAAAGTTAAAAACAGATTGCAAACACAAGATTAAATGAATCTGGAAAAAATATATCCGCAAAAGATATGCAGAAACCTTTGAGACAAGAAGTTGTTCATCTTCTAAAAGTTCCAAGGCATGCAAATGCTTTTCCAATAGCTTTACAGGTGCATCGTAAGTCTTTTCCATGCTGCATCCCAAGGACAATGTCCATCAAGCACAAAAGTAGCAAAACAGAATACCATCTTAAAAAGGGATAGAGGGGGGGGGGGGGACTAGGAAAAAAAAAACATTTACACAGAATGTGGAAGGTAAATGACCTCGGAACGTACACGTTGAACAGATACTGCAGTGAAAACTAATCCTGATATGATGTAATATGAAGGAGGCATTATGACTTAATGTGAGCAGGGATAAGCCACTTGTGAGTTCCAAGCTTTACATTAAATTCAAGTGTGCTTAAATCTCGAAGGACTTTCACGCAAGCATATTCTACAGTGTACTTCTGGGAAACAAGGTAATTAACACCAATGCGCTATCCATGCCTGAAAGGAACTGAAGTAATAGCAGAAGGTCAATTCTACAAAGAACATATACAAAAAATAAATGACTGCCTTTAGCATCTTTATTTACTATTTTTTGCCAAAAAGAAAAGATGACAAAATAAATATCCTCTCTACATTATCTTGGCCAAACAAGGATCTAAATAGCCTAAAAAAAACTATAATAAACCCCATACCGTTCATACTATATATAGTTCATATTAACTTCATAATGAGATACAAGAGAAGTAACTCTTTTTCCAACTAAGTGCAAGAAGATCACCTCTTCAATTTACGCAATATCCAGGATGATGAGCCTTCTTCTGTTCAAAAGTGTACTCTGAAAATAGTAAAAGTAACAGATTATCAAGGGTGGTGGCTTTCCAAATAATTTGGAACAGAAAACATATCTCATTCAGAGCCATGCCAACTCTTTGCATGCCCGAAACTAGTTGAAATAGTTTTCTGTACTCTACACCAATGAAAGCACCTACTACAATTTACCAATTCAACATATAAGATTCCCACCATCCATCTTTACATTTTCAATTGCAACATAACAACTCATAGATACCACTTTTCAGCAGCCAATATTCCACGCTGATGTCTACCTTTTTTGAACTAAATATTTAGCGGTTCCCTCTCCTAAAAGCTCGAACTTTTGGGACAAATGGTTAGACCATTTAAAATTTACATGGTATCAAAGGAAAGGTCTGGGGTTCGAATCCCGTTGGCAATATATAACGGGAGAAATATTAATTTGCTCCATGTTGTGTCCAAAGGATTATTTGCCCTGTGTTTGCTTGCACGTGATAGGGAACAAGTGGTTAGACCATCTAAAATTTATTACCGTAATTACCAGGTCATGATACACCTCGCATTTATACTATTGAAATAATCTAACATGTGCATGTAGATCATTCATAGTACAAAATTGGCACTTATTAAAGTTTATTCTATTCCCAACACACATGATTCTAAATATCATGCGTACATCATATTGTCGACATGGCAATTTGTATTTAGTTCAAAATTTTCTATTAACTATGATTCAAGGTCCCTTCTTAGCAGTTTTTTATGAAAGAGTAAATAAATTTGACAACGATAAAAGGATCCCAAACTAATTTTAAAAAACGTTTGAGTAACATAAAAGAAGTAATTAAAAAATCAAGAGTAAATTGGAGAAAAGGGTAGAATTACCACCAGTTCCATCATTAGCAATATCAATCCCATCAAAACTTAAGAGATACATTGGATGGTTTCAGA
>JAVDBV010079595.1:0-15035 GCA_032619315.1 Piper longum | reverse complement strand
GCCAGCCCATAACATATATGGCTCATTACAAACTTAATTAAACCCATTAGTAGTAACTTGGACTTGAATTAAGTTGTATTGAACTTGAGTTGTATTTGCACCAAAGCTTTGATGTCCTTGTAACTCTTCACTAGCTGAATTCACTAAGCCTTGTAAATGATGAATTAAGGCTTGTTGAAGCTTCTTAGATTTAGACCTTATTATAGGTCCTTGAGGCATGCTAATCGGACTAGAAACTTCTTCCACTTGATCCTTGCCTTCTTTATCATGCTCATCTTCATGGCGTGTAGGCTGCTCTATAACAAAAGCCTCCCCCCCAAACTACTCAAAGTTCATCCATGTTAAAATTTACAATGAATTCAAAACACTAGGGTGTTAGCACTCAAGTAGCTAAATATATTTTCAATAAAAAGGCCTAGCCTAAAAATAAGGATAATCAAACAAACATATATAAAAAGGCCATGAAATTATGTACAAATAATAATTTACATTTTTTAGGCTTGAAGAAAGGTCCAGAATAATAAAAAAGAATTGCCTATATCATTATCCATCTACGTGGCAAGTAAAATATTTCGCTTCGAAAGTCGCTAGGGAAAATTTTAAAAGTTATGACCATCATGTAGAATCTTTGTTGGAAAACATTCATTAAAATCATCAAAACCAAATGATTGTGAAAAGAATATAAGGTAGAGAACCAACTCTTGAATCCAATCAATTACCAAATTCATCATTTATATTAATTATTCAAGTTTTCTAATGAAAGGAAAATTAATTCACATGCATCTTTCATTGAATTAAGAGACTAATATACTATCCCATAATAAAATTTTTATACTAAACTACTATATATATATATATATATATATATATACATATCTAATCTAAACATGAGTTGAGCATGAACGATTGCAGAAAATTATAATGAATAGTTGAATTTGCATTTAACCCATTCTTGGATTGCCTCTGAAGAAGTGCTTAGTTTATCGTCTACAATCAGACGTTAGTTTCTCATTCTTTCTTTAACATGATGGAGGACTTCCAATGTTGCTCCCCTTTATTGTAGTGTTTTAGTCTACATCCATTGACTTTAAATGATCTATCCTCTTGTTCAGTCTTATTTTCAATTGCACAGTGTAGAAAAAAATTTTGTCCACGAGAAAATGCCCTACAGCCATACCAGATGCCTTTTTAGTATTTTAATCAGGTTCTTTTCTTATAATATAGTTATCTCTGAAAATATAATAACAGGAAGAGTGTCAGCAAGCCGTAAGAAAGTATAGCTGATATGTTTGGAAGTTGTTTTAGCTCTAAAATAGGTCGTACTTCAACAGATTACTGCAATTTGTGGAATTGTTGATCTTTGGCCTATCTGCGGTCATCAACTTTGAACGAATGTTTTCACGGGAGCAACTTAGGGAAAGCAGCCTCTTCTTATTGATATCTGAATTTCCTAGGCAAGATTGGTTGTGAATCTAATACTTTTAACCATATCTTTAGCATCAGCATCTTCATCACACAAAGAATTTATGGCCTTATGTAATGAGCCACTCAATTGGTTTAAAAATAATCATATGTTGCATCTAGGTAATTCATGGATTTAAAAATGTTGTATGTGACATATTCGTTGTTTACCCTAAGTTCTCCAGTGGCTGCGTTGATCTGTGTTCTCGCAGTTGTATAGAACCCTCTCCCAACGATGAGTGGTATGTTATCATTACTTCCTTCTATTTTGAGAACAACAAAATCTGTAGGAAAGAAAACTTGTCAACCTTTATGAAAACATCTTCAATGACTCCTTTAGAATATACCAATGACCAGTCAACTAACTGGAGTGTGATGTTTGTAGGAGTAATGTCTTTGATCCCTAACCTTTGAAAATGGAAAAGGCACAAGATTAATGGTAGAACCTAAGTCACATAAAATATTACAATGAACATCTCCTCCAATTGAACATGGAATTACAAATTTGCTTTGGTCTTTCATTTTAGGAGGTAGTTTTCTTTCGAGGACAGCAATACTTTCCTCTGTCATGGCCACAACTTCATTGTCATCTAGTCTCCTCTTCTTTGCTAAAATATCCTTTAAGAATTTAAATAACTAGGCATCTGCTCAAGCGCTTCAGCAAAAGGTTCGTTGATTTGTAATTTCTTAAATGTATCAAGAGATTTTTTAAAGTATTTTTCATCACCTTGTTTTCTAAGTATAGAAGGAAATGGTACATTCTTTTCGACCTCTTCTGTATGTCCCTCATCTTTCTCTTTCTCTTCGCTTCTGAGTAGGCTAACCAATGTAGTGGGTTCATGCTCGTTGTTTAGATTTTCATCTTTTTTCTTAATTTCATTAGGCTGAAATGGTTCCTATAAAGTAATACCATTCCTGGTTGTTACGGCTTTGCAATGATGCTCTTAACCATCTTTCCTTCATTGTTCTGGTTGGCTGGGAAGTACACCTTGGGTCACTCACTTGGTTCTTTGTTTAATTGCAACATAACTTATTACAAAAACTGTTGTTGTAGTTGCTAATTTCGCATAAATTATTGCATAGTTTGTTGCATAGAATTGAATATTTGGATCAAATCTGTAACGACCCGTCACTTTTTACAATATTGTTGGCCAACTAGCCAGGTGTTACTGAAAAATATAACAAACTAAGCCACCCTAATTGGACCGGGTGTTACTTAAATGTTAAACGACGAAAATAAAATACCATTTAAGAACATGAATTCTATTAAAGCAAATAAGTTTAACTTATCAAAATTACTCATTTTCTATATGACAAAAGAATAAAATGGAAATCCACTCATTATTCATTCGCTACCTGAGTTGGTAGAAGAACCACCCAGTTGTCTATTAGTCTTTAGTTTCAGCTGCTAACCTGCAGTGGCAGTTCCGCATTAGTGATTAAAACACTAAGACGTATAATTAAATAAAATAAGTCAATAAAAATCCTATTCATTATCTCTTAGGTCATTCTAAGATTTATGGCTGTCAGGTCCATTTGACATGTCCATTACTGATTATCAGGTCCATTCTGACATGTCCAGCTGTCAGATCCATTCTGACATTATTTGACTATCGGTCAATTCTCACATGTCCATTATCAAATTATTGCCTGTCAGGTTTATTCTAACATGACCATTCAGAGTTTATGGGCTATCAGGACCATTCCGACATGACTATTCAGAGCTTATGGGCTGTTAAGTCCATTCTGACATGACCATTCAGAGCTTATGGGTTGTCAGGTCTATTATAACATGTCCATTATGAAATTATGCCATGTCCGGTCTATTCTGACATGACCATTCATAGTTTATGGTCTTTTAGGTCTATTCTGACATATCCATTCTGAGATTATGAAAGATGCCGCCTCGTGTTGGACTAAGTCAATTCCTCGACCCCAGTTGCACTAAGTGCATGGTGGTCGAATATAGGATTAAGCCGACCAGACTGCCCACAAGGAAAATTACAATATTTTAAATTATTATACAGACCTGGTTAGCTCATAGGTAAACCTACAACTGTGACCAACGATCCTAATCTTAACGAGAACATAAAATTATACATAAGTATAATTTTGTTCGATTAAAAATGAGTGCAACTACATGACTAATATATATATCATGATTAAATTTCGACAATCTAAAACATGCCATATTCAACAAATCTAGTGAAATAATTAATATTCATGTGACTTAACCATTTAAGTTCTACTTAACATTTAAATTAATTATCTGAATCATAAATCTTACTTGACAATTAATAAAATACTTATCGATATACAAACCAATATTTAATTACTATTATTGGTATATTCATTAACTGATTTGTATTATCCTAATTTAAGGATATTACTATTACGATGATTATTTCACTCAATAAAGGTTCAAACTTTCTTTATTTCGTTATGTTGTTAAGTAATCTTTACACAATTATAATTTTATTAACCCATTTTCTACGTAGCTAAGTCGTTATTAAAATAATTACTTTATTTCCCCAATATTAAATTTAATATGGTAAAGGTGAAATCTATATTTTATTAATAATTTATAACCATCTGATTTAATTTAATCGCTTGTAATAAGCTGATTAATCGTCGACTATTTATCATGACCGTATTATTATTATTTTTATTATTTATGGCGATTTTGTATAATAATTTATTATTTTAACCTCTTTAACCGGTAACCTATTAGAATAATTATTTTTAAAGATTTATTACTAGTTGGAATTATCTTTAACTCGAACAGTATCGAATCAAGTGTAAATTATAAGTTTGGCACCCTCTTCTTCTTCTTTTTCTCCATCGACCCTTCTCTTCTCCTAACAGTAACCCCCACCATTCACCTCTGGCCATCTCTGTTTCGCCCCGACCAGCCCCGGCCATCGTCCAGCCGCCGCAATGCCTGTATCGCCCTAATTTCAATGATTACACTGCCCATAGTGATGCGCTTGTGTCGCTAATTCCATCGCTGACGAGCATCACCGGCCCGATTGGGTGATCGCTTCAACACTGTGGACCCTCCAAAGACATTTCCCCACCAGATTGCAATATAATTGCACCCTGGACGGCTAGATTTCCTGACCAACCGTCGTGACCTCTGTTTCCACCACCCATGCAACTCCGCCAAATAACAACTGTAATTCCGCCACCAACTGGATATCTGAGGCACGGCAATGCCACCTTTCAGCCCAGTAGCCAGAGGGCCGTCGGAATTGTGAGTGACTGTAACGACCCGCCATTTTTCACAATTGTGCAAGCCTACCTGGCCGGGTGTTACTAAAAATATAATTTCTATTAAAGTAAATAAGTCTAACTCATTCAAATAAATTAAGTTGCTAACAAGACATAAAAGGGTTGTCCCATAGGCTTAGACCGTTTCCCACAGCTACATTTATAACACAAGAAAATAGAAAGGGAAATCCGCTCATTATCCTTTCGCCACCTGAATTGGTAGAAGAACCACCCAGTCTTCCTTTATACTCTCGTTTCCAAGCTATTAACCTGCGGAAGCAATTTCGAGTTAGTGATTAAAACACTAAGGCCGTATAATTAAATAAAATAAGTTAATAAAGTCCCTCTCACTATCTATATTCCTCTCTATTTGTCCATTCTAACATGTCCATTACCGGCTGATGGTTCATGCCACCATGTCCATTGGTCAACCGATGGATCCAGCCACCATTATCGGCTGATGGGTCCTGCCACCATGTCCGGTTGTTGACCGATGGTTCCTGCCACCGTGTCTATTTATTGATTGATGGGTCCAGCCACCATGTCTATTATCGGCTGATGGGTCCTGCCACCATTTCCGGTTGTTGATTGATGGATCCTGCCACCGTGTTCGTTTATTAACCAATGGATCCAGTCACCGTGTCTATTATCGGCTGATGGGTCTTGCCACCATATCCGGTTGTTGACTAATGGATCCTGCCACCGTGTCCATTTGTTGACCAATGGATCTTGCCACCGTGTCTATTATCGGATGATGGGTCCTGCCATCATGTCCGGTTGTTGACCGATGAATCCTGTCACCGTGTCCGTTTATTGACCGATGGATCCAGCCACCGTGTCTATTATTTATTTTGAAGAGTGGGGTCGGTGTCGGACTGAGTCAATTCCTTAACCCCAGTTGCACTCAATGCATGGTGGTCGAAAAGGAAAAATACAACATTTTAAATAATTATACGAACCTGGTTAGCTTGTATATAATCTCGCAACTGCGACCACGATCCTAATAAAAAATGGTCGAGAAACGGAGGAATACGAGCTGAACCAACCCGAACCAAGTTGAACTAGACCAACCCGAATGGTCTGAACAAACCTGGCTGGAAAATGGGTTGGGTTGGCTGGGCGACCTGAACTGGACATGGTCTGGCGGTTGGTGGACTCGGACTAGCCAGGTGGACGCGGACGTGAACGGGCGGATAAAAACAGGCACACGGACCCGACACCAAACGCGGGTAATTGGGTCGGGTAGAGCACCGCCGCTTCCCGTCGCCGGAAAGAATCAATGGCGGCACGGCTGGTGGCGCATTCGATCGCGATCGGAAGAGGACGTGACGACGGAGGTGTTGGGGGTGTCGACCGCCATGACCAACAATCCCTAAGCTTCTTTATTTTCAATAGTTTTCTACATTAAAATCCAAAATTAAACATATGTCATAAAGTATTAATTAACTAAAAAAAAAACCAAATATCACCTATTTAATAATATTTACACCCGGGATTTACAAAATAACATTAAAAACATATGTAAATATTGTATACTTTAAACACTCAACATGTGGAAGTTCATAGACTTATAAAATCAGCTCACATTGTTCTAGTTAAGATGACTATGAGTATGAAACAAGTTAGCTCAGATATACATGGGTACACAGATGGACAATCAGAAAGTACCATCCAAATTCTATAATATTTGCTTAAATCATGTGTTTTAGATTTTGAAGGAAGTTGGGAAAACTGCCTACCATTAGTTGAATTTGCTAATAGTAATAGCTATCAAGTCTACTGTAGGTTGTTGGGTTTGTCCCAATCCGTTGTGGATGATGTTAGTGACCTGTATATAGGCTAATGGAAAGCCTTATTCTTTAAGCTAGCTTTTGGATTAAGATAGGCCCGTGACACATGTTACAAGTCCCTTTTATGGGCCCTTAAGCCACAGTAGTGGTATCAAAGCTTGGTTGGGGGCCCAAAGAGCTTAAAAAGTGGTATCAGAGCTAGGTTACAATCTTGGAAGATTTGATGTTTGCCTACGTTGATTGTCGGAGTTTCCTTCATGGGTTCCACCTTATGACGATGATGACTTTGGGGTGCCCAACGTGTGAAGGGGAGATTGTTATGTTTGTCACACATCGGTGGTTGATAATGTTAGTGACCTATATATTAGTTAATGAGAAAGCATTATTCTTTTAGCTAGTTTTTAGATTGATAGAGGCCCGTGATACCTATTGCAAGTCCCTTTTAGGGACCCTTAGGGTACAATACTGGTATCAGAGTTTTGCTGCGGGCCCAAAGGGCCTAAGATAGGCATGATACCTTTTGAAGAACTATATGAAATATATTGTACATTACCAATATGTTGGTAAGACAATAGAGATCCAGTTCTAGATGGACCAGAGATGATTGAGGAAACTATCAAGATAGTGAATTTAATGTGAATGAGGACGAAAAATGCACAAATTGCCATAAATCCTACCAAGATTTGCAGAGAGGAAAATTAGAGTTCTATGTAGGAGACCATGTTTTCCTAAAGATTTCACCGTTCAGAAGGGTGATGAGATTTGGCTAGTCTAGCAAGTTAAATGCAAAATATGTGAGCCCATTTGTGATCCTAAGAAGGGTAGGTATAGTAGCTTGCTAGTTAGCTTTACCACCAATTTTAACTGCTCATGACATGGTTCACATCTTCATTTTGAATAACTACGTTCCAAATGCTTCCCACTATATAGATTTCAGCGAGCAGGACATTCAGGATGAGGTATCTTATATTGAGAAGCCCTTGAAGATTTTAGACACCAAGGAAAGGGTATTAAGGAGATAGATCATCCCTATGGTAAAGATTATGAGGAAGAATCACATCCTAGAAAAAGCCACATGGAAGGTTCAAGCTGATATGCGAACAAAGTACCCGGAGCTTTCTCCTTTGCTAAATTTTAGGACAAAATATTCTTTAAGGAATAGTATTTTCTGCTCGTGGAATTCATCTACAATAAATCTGTGAGATCCCTCAACTTAGCCTTACATCTAATACTTACCGTGGTAAGATCCTTTTTATTAGTTAGAATGCACTATAAATCTTTAATTTTGTTAACTACTTCTGATCAGATGACTTAGGCTATTAATTTACACTTTGGGCTAGCTCGTTACAGATGACATTAAAGTAACCTACTTCCACGTTAGATGGTGGGCTAGACTAAGGACATTGGACATGCTGTCAGTCATGGGTATGGGCTACTAACAGGCCAATTGTAAAAATTTCAAAGATGAAATTTCCTAAATTGGGTAGATTGTGAGATCCCTTTACTTATTCCCACATCTAATTAATACCTATGAGTAAGATCATGTTTATAAGTTTGAATGGTCCATAAATTTTCAACTTAGTTAACCATTTTTTAAGAGATGTCTTAGGCCCATTATATTACATTTTGGCCAGGTTGTTAAAAACTCATATCAAGGAAGTATAAGAATGACTAATTTTGAGGTTTTATATAGAAGACCATGTAGATCATCTACCTGTAGGCTCACTCGATGTAGTGGTAGTTGGTCCCTAATTATCTCATAAAGAAACAGAGAAGGTGGATACCATTAAGCAAAGAATAAAAACAGTTCAAGATAGACAAAAAACTTGATATTAGAAGGAAGGAACCACAATTTGTGGTGGGAGACAAAGTTTATCTAAATGTATCTTTGACTAAAGCTGGAGTCAGCTTTGGGTCTACAGCGGACTTAAAGCCAAGAACATTGGACCTTTTGATATCATTGCAAAGTTGGTAATTTGGCATATGAATTGACTTTACCACCTAATCTTGATAGAGTGCACAACGACTTTCATATGAGGAGAAGTCACATTCTTCCTAACTATACAGAGCTTGGTATTCAATCCAATGCCACATATGAGGAGAAGTCATTATACTAGATCGATGAGATAAAATGTTAAGGAAGAAAAGAGTGCCACTAGTAAAAATACTTTGGAGTAAGTAACCAAGGAGTTTAAGAAGCTTCTTTGGAAAAGAAAATGGATATGCAGAATTTATTGTTCCTGTTTTATTCGTTGCATTTATTTTCAGGGATGAAAATTTCTAAGTAGAGGAAAATGTGAGACCCAAAACAGGGCAAGGAATTTATTTAATGAACTTTTGTAATTTAACAAACGTAGTTGGACTGAAATGTTTTTTTATCCGATTGAGTTTGAAGTTGTTGTTTCAAGCTTTTGTGTTCGTTCAATTAAATATAAGTTAAATAAATTTCCAAGAAAAAATGATCAGATTTATTCTTTTATTGATGGGTAAAAAGGTCTGTAGGGATATATAAAGATGGGTAACCTTCTCTCTCCTCTCTTACGTTCCTTCACTACCTTTCTTTCTCGTTTTATGTGGCGGCACTTTATCTCCTCTCTTCCTTGCTAATGGCTTGGATTGCGGTAATTACTTGATATATTTTCATCATTTTCTTGTTTTATTCATCGCTCACATAGATTTGTAGTGTTGAGGATGTCATACACGCATGAATTGTAATTGTTGTGGATGAAATCTGATTTGTGGATATCATGGAATATAGTTTTCCATTTATATGTGATGAGATTTGATGGAAAATACTTTTTTGGCAAAGAATTCAAAAGATTTGAGTTCTTGTGCGTGAATTTTGATTTAATATATGTAGCATTCCCATGTTGTCTAAACATAGGTTTGATTTCGAGAATTTATATGATGTATGAGTATAATTATGCAAGATCTAAACAACTCTAGAATTATAATCAAATGATTTATTCCAGTTAGATCAACTTTGATGGATAATTCATACAAGTTTAGTTGTAAATTTCTTGGAATTTATGTTTTAATGATAGATTTGTTAAAAATAGTTAATTTGATGAAAATCTATCTCGGGTATGGCAAGAATCATCAAATGAACTTGTTGGCATTAAAAAAAATTAAACTTAATTGATTAATGCATAAAAAAGATCTGAAATTTATGAATAATTCGGCAGTGTAAAAATTTCCTATGTGCTTGATCTCCACAAAGCTAAGCACTTGGGCGCCCTGTCACTTTTCTTGAGCACCTGAGCATTAGGAAGCTGTGCATGAGTGCTGGAACAATTTTCAATGCTTCTTAATTAGGTATAGAACAATTTTCAATGATTCTTAATTAGGTATTAAATAACTATTTAATGATGCTTAGATCAACATTGATTTATTCTAGTTAGATCAACTTTGATGCACTCACTTTGATATATGCCTTATTTGAGTACATGAGATCAAGTTGGAGATTTGTACACATAGCTAAATCTTGGATTGTGTATGCATATATGGCATTTCATCATTTCTATATTTGATATGTGGTTGAGTGAGTAATGGATATCAATTGGTGTCGTTTAGGTGTTTTCTGAGAGCTAGTTAAGGGGAAAGATAAAACCTAAGGATTGACATATATATAACCTTTATGATGTTAGATGAATACTAATTGTGATTGATTAGTCGAGTAAAGGGTGTAGTCACAACATTGGCGTTAGAGGTGACACGTTGGGCTTGATCTACCTGATTCTAATATATGACAGTGATGTAAGGCTCATCACATCATAGTGTAAGGCTCTCTACAAAACATAGAAGATCTCGAGTTCCAAGGGATAAAGGAGGAGCCTAGTACATACACTAAGACTAGAGAATGCATGAGGACATGGGTCTATTGTCTCCTCCGGGAAAGGAACCTTTTATTTTTATACTATATGAAGGTGATGATAAAGAGTAGAATGAACCAGCCTGTGTAATGACCCACCATTTTTCACAATATTGTGGGCCTTGCTGGCCAGGTGTTACAAAAAATTTAACAAACCAACCCTGTAACGACCAGCCCTAACCGGAATGGGTGTTACATAAAATGTTACATGAATAATATTAAAGCAAATAAGTTTAGTATTTCTAACTTATTAAAAGAACTTATGTTACATATTACAATGTATGAAATAATTATCCTAGAGTTTTAGATCGTTTCCCATAGCCATGTGTTACAAAAAATTTAACAAACCAACCCTGTAACGACCAGCCCTAACCGGAATGGGTGTTACTTAAAATGTTACATGAATAATATTAAAGCAAATAAGTTTAGTATTTCTAACTTATTAAAAGAACTTATGTTACATATTACAATGTATGAAATAATTATCCTAGAGTTTTAGATCGTTTCCCATAGCCATGTGTTACAAAAAATTTAACAAACCAACCCTGTAACGACCAGCCCTAACCGGAATGGGTGTTACTTAAAATGTTACATGAATAATATTAAAGCAAATAAGTTTAGTATTTCTAACTTATTAAAAGAACTTATGTTACATATTACAATGTATGAAATAATTATCCTAGAGTTTTAGATCGTTTCCCATAGCCATGTGTTACAAAAAATTTAACAAACCAACCCTGTAACGACCAGCCCTAACCGGAATGGGTGTTACTTAAAATGTTACATGAATAATATTAAAGCAAATAAGTTTAGTATTTCTAACTTATTAAAAGAACTTATGTTACATATTACAATGTATGAAATAATTATCCTAGAGTTTTAGATCGTTTCCCATAGCCATGTGTTACAAAAAATTTAACAAACCAACCCTGTAACGACCAGCCCTAACCGGAATGGGTGTTACTTAAAATGTTACATGAATAATATTAAAGCAAATAAGTTTAGTATTTCTAACTTATTAAAAGAACTTATGTTACATATTACAATGTATGAAATAATTATCCCACAGTTTTAGATCATGGTAAGAACTTGAAGTGCGTAGACTAGGTAGGATGCCATCACTTCCTTTGTCCAGACGAGCTAGCCCTACTCATGCTCATAACGAGACGGTGTCAAGTTGGTCTAGAACAATGCCGCCACCAAGAAATTCCAGTGGACCAGGCTCAATAAGCCACTATAGCATGAGCCATCATAGTGGAAGTTGTCGCAGTGTTAGAAGCTGTCAGACCGAAATGGAGGCTGCCATTGCACGATTGGGAGAGGTAGAAATACAAATTTACTACCTTTGGGGATGTGGTACGAGCTTCAAGCGAAGCTGAACAAATCTTGGCTACTTGACCCTGCTTATATACTATAAATAGAGACAACGGCACCCTCAACAATATCAATTAGATCAGGGTACACAATGGAGGCATGTGATAGATGCCTCAGCCACAATGAGAGTTATGGATGGACAATTTCAGGAGAACAAGACACCCAACATGTCAGAACAGTGGATGCCATCATGGAGAAATATGCAGGCTGGGTACGGATGCATGCTTCAGATGTGGTCGACCAGTACATCGAGAGTGAAGCCTTCTTAATTTAAAATTTTGAGGAAAAAATTTTTATGAGGGAAGATTGCAAAACCCGTGATGCGAATCAAGATTTTATAATCTGAACGGGTCGATTTGACTGTTATCTTCAGAGTCGAGCCAAGTTTTAATTATAAGACGACCATTCATTTTTCTCAGATACCCTTCATTTCCCCCGACGGACCATTTATTTTTCTCACTGACTACTCGTTTTCTTCCTTCTAACATTTATATATTTCACACTTCTGACACTGTCATCATTCAGCCATCACCATCATTCTCACCCAATTTCCTCCACCTCGTCACCGTCACCGTATGACTGAGGAATAGAAACGGAGTAGGAGCTCACCGTTTAGGCCTAAGATACATTTGGAGCCTCTGCCAAGTTCGTTTATAACTTGCCCTGATTTACTGCTTTATTTTATCGTGTTTTATTTTTACAAATTGTAGGACAAGTTAAATAGTGTTTTATTGGATCCCACTTAATTCGGGTTATTTAATTGATCGATGTTCCAGATTAATAACCCTCAAGGATAAGATCCATAGAGTATGCATCGAAAACAAGATTCACCACAAGTTGCCTCCAGGCCTATTCGATAAATCCCTACACAGACCTATGTATATATGCATTTTTAAACCGTACACCACGAGCGGGCATGTGCCAGGCTATGCAAGTGGCTTGTGCTAGATGTAAACCGAAAATACCGACAACCATATGGTCCAATTGGTGCTGACAACCATATGTGCCAGACGGTGCCGACAACAATATGTGGCTGATGGTGTCGACAACCATGTGTATCAAACAATCCCGACAACCATATACGCCAAATGGTGCCGACAACCATATGTGTCAGTCGAAGCCACCGACAATCATGCTATGCAAGTGGCATGTGCCAGTCATATGATGGAACCGACAACCCTCCTATGTAAGTGGGTATGTGTGAAGACCTGAAAAAAACATAAATAAATAAATAAATATATATATATATATATATATATATAATAAACAAATATTCGACACAATAGGATCGGACGTTAGAAAATTAATATTTCCATTTAAATTAATTACCCGCTACTCGGTTTATTATTATTTACCGGGTAAAGTGAAACGTATCATTTACCCATTTAACCGGCTATGTGAACTATATAATTTACCCGTTTACCCGGTTAAGTGAAATACGGGCGAAGTGTGTTTTAACGTAATCTAGCCGTCATTCCATTATATAAGGAGAAGGGGGGGGGGCGGGGCGTCATTCACATTATTTTCCTTCTGACAGACGCCGGCTTCCTCATAGCTCGGGTATTTTCCTCTCTTTTTCTTCTTTGTTTTTATGGAAACTAAAATCTAAAATCAACTAGAAAGAAAAGATTTAAACTAAGAAAAACTGGAAGTTCATCCATGAATGCAAATTGCTACCGTGCAGCAATTCATGGTTGTTGTTGATCAATTACAGCAGCAATGTCATGGCAATTGTGTCACAAATTCATGACAGCAAATAAATTGACGCGGGAAAGAATAAGCCTACTCCCGCAACGTCAACAAGAGGCCGATCCTTCCTAGTTGATGACGGTCTGAAGTAGTGAATCTCTAAATTGGGGGAAGTTGTAAGAAGTGATGAAGGAGGGTAGCACATCCTGCTGGTTTGAAGCAATGGGGTGGCGTTCCTTTTCTTTTTGGGTTGGGTCGTGGTGCAAGAAGGAGGGGAGTATGGAGCGGTGCTGCTGGCCATGTCAGAGTCGCCATGGGAGCAGGTCGGGGCCACCACAGCAGCAGGTCGGGGCTACCAAAGCAGCAGGTCGGGGTCGCCATGGCCGCTGGTCAGTCGCCATGTAGGGTGCGATCCGGTTCTCCATTGATAGCTGCGATAAAGCTTAAATCTTTGGAGTTCCAATTAGATTACTGGGGTAGATAGGAGTTATGGTCTGATTTTGGATTGAAGGAGAAGACGACAGTGTTGGCTTTGGTGCGAAGATGAAGGTGTGGAGAAGAGAAGAACGTCGGGGAAGAAGAAGATAGCCAACTTATAAATATGGGTTGACTCGACACGATTAGAGTTAAAAAAACATTATTAACTCGTAATAAATATTTAAAAATAATTAATCTAATTGTGTACGAGTTAAGTGGCTAAAATAATAAAATATTATACGAAATTCCTATAAATAATAAAATACGGCCATGATAAATAGTCAATAATTAATCGGTTTATTATAAGCGATTAAATTAAATTGTATAGTTATAAATGGTAAATAAAATAAAGACATAACCTTTAGTATATTAAATTAATATTTGGTAATTGAAACAATTATTTTAATAACAAATTAGTAAGGTAGAAAAATAGGTTAATAAAATATAACCGTGTAGAAATCACGAAATAATATAATTAAATAAGGAAACGTTGAACCTTATTGAATTAAATAAATTACAAATAATTGCATTAGTGACATCATTAAATTAGGATGATATAAATAATAATAATTAATTCCGGTTCATAAATAAATTATTTAGTGTGGCATATTATATTTTGTCGAAATTTAATAGATATATTAATCATTTAGTTGCATGCATTTACAACGAGAATAAAATTATACTTATGTATAATTTTATGTTCTACGCATATTAGGATCGTGGTAGCAGTTGTGGGATTACGTTCAAGCTAACCAGGCCCGTATAATTATTAAAAATGTTGTATTTTCCCTTGTGGACCGTCTAGTCGGCCTGAGCCCGGCTTCGACCACCATGCACCGAGTGGAACTGCGGTTAAGGAATTTACTCATTCCAACACGAGCTGCGCCCATCATAATTTAATAATGGACATGTCAGAATGGACCTGACATCTTCTTCTTCTCCAACTCTCTTCAGTCCAACACGAGCTGCGCCCATCATAATTTAATAATGGACATGTCAGCATGGACCTGACATCTTCTTCTTCCCCAACTCTCTTCTTCTCCAAAACACAGCTCTGAATTGGGGTGTTTTCTGATGGACTGTCCGTCGACGGCAAGCCGCTG
>JAVDBV010079581.1:0-19011 GCA_032619315.1 Piper longum | reverse complement strand
CGATTTTGGAAGTTGGAATCGGTTTTGAATCGGTCTGAATCGGCCAAAATTGGCCGATTCATGGACCGATTTTTACCCACCCGATTTATCCTATTTTTTCACTCGGATTTGCTCCGATCCGATTTAAATCGGCCAATTCCGAGTGGAATCGGCCGATTTTTGCAACCCTGTTCAGATTGTATGATATCTTGATCTTAGATCCAACTTTGAAAAATAGGAAGAACCATGCAACTCATCAAGTAATTCATCAATGTTGGGAATTGGAAATTTTTCTTTTATTGTAAGCTTATTCAAGGCTCTCTAGTCAATGCACATTCGCCAACTCCGATCCTTTTTCTTAACTAACAGTACAGGTGAAGAATAAGGACTTGATGTGGCCTGTATAACTCCCATTGTCATAAGTTCCTTAACTTGTTCTTCCAATTCATTCTTCTCGAAATAAGGATACCTGTATGGTTTCATAGCTACTGGCCCTGTCCCCTCCTTCAATGTAATTATATGATCTTGAACTCTTTTTGGAGGCAGCTTAGTAGGTATCTGAAATACTGGATCATACTTATCCAAAATCTTACCTTACTGATTCGATTGTGACTGCTGTAATTGACTCCCTTGCTGTACTGAATTAGTAACTTCCATCACTTGCAAACTCGTGAGTATACCATGTTTTCTTTTCCTTAGATGACGTGAAATTTCCCTTATCACATATCTGACTTAGAGGAATGTCCAATCCTTGTAATTCAACCATTTCTTGATCGTTATGGAAAGACATTGTTAATGATTCAAAATTCCAAACAATGGATCCTAATGTTTTCAACCATTGTATTCCCACCACCACATCGAATTCTTCCAATTGCAGCACAAAAAAATCATATACAATTCTGTCTTTTGGAAAGTCCAATGTAATTCCTTCACATTTCCCTACACAGCTTATATGTTCACCATTTGCTATTTGCACCTTCAAACTGCCTTTACTCAGAATTGGTATCTTTAATTTTTGCAACACCATCTTATTCAAAAAATTATAAGAGCTTTCCGAATCAATGAGGACAGTTACTTGTTGTCCTCCTATTTTTCCCAGTATCCTCATGGTGTTCAAGGACGAAATTCCAGTCAGAGCATTTAGGGATATGGCCGGTAGTGCAGAGTTAGCTACCACTTCAGAATTCTCATCCTCACTAGCTTCTTCATCTGTGAATTCTTCATCCGGCACCACTTCAATCCCAAAATAATTTTTTACACTTATATCCAACAGTATACTTCTCATCACATTTGAAGTAGAGTCCCAATTTCTTTCGTTCATGTAACTATTTTACAGTGAATTTTCTCTATCCTGAGATGTCGTTGTAATTGCTTTTATTAACCGCCTTTTCGTTCTTGTAACTGGTTCAATGGGGGAAGAAAAAGTGAAGTAGTTACCAGTGGCAATGGTAACTACTTCACTTTTCCTCCGCCTGTTGTTCTGTTTGGATGGAGCCATGGATCACTCACAAAACATAGAAAACAATGCAATTCAAATCGAATTTGGTGTTTTGGAAACAGGATGAATAGGAAGACGATCAAAGAATTGCTTCTTGATCAAGAAACAAAATTCAATTCATTAGATTTTCAAAAGATACATCTTTCGCCCTTTTCCCTCCTTTTATACATATTCATTTTGGTGTAATTACCATTTTACCCTTCCCATTCCAACTAATATAACTACCTCTTACATCTCTTCACTACTTTCCCACGTTACATTTCTCACACCAAATGTCACTCATTCCTAAGTGGGGAAGGTTACATTTTAAATTATTCTTGTTACATTTCTCACACCAAATGTCACTCATTCCTAAGTGGGGAAGGTTACATTTTAAATTATTTTTGATGATTAGTTGAATAAGCTCGTACGATAGAATATCCATATGCTTGACAAGCAGGACCGAAGTGTTGGTGATGCCAGTTTTGATAATCTTCTTTATTATTTCTTAGTGGGAGTCAAGCAATTTGTCTGACGAGGTCAAGAGGGAGTGAGCAGTGTGGAGTCTCTTCACTGTTCTTGAATCAAACTCGTCTTTGCCCACTTGTCTCCTCTTTAGACTTTATTTTTCTGCACTTGTGACAGCAAAACGCCGATTCATTACTGCAACTGGTTTGTACACCTTGTGGGCTTTTCAAGGGGGCCATGAAACGTTTTCAAGCTTTTTGCCTACCAGGGCCTTATAGTTTCCATTATCATATCTGGGTTTGTTTACATTTTAATGACAAATTTTGGTTTCTTAGATGGCTCAATACCAATATCTGGTTTGATTCAAAATATTAGTTCATCTGTCCACTACTATTATTGGGAAATTAAAAAATATATAAAAATAGTCATGTCTCATATTTTTATATCAGAGATGACCAATTTTAATATCAATTTCAATCTTAATTAATTTTTACATTTTTATGTCACTCGTGACGGCCAGAAAGGTAGTAAGATAGTTGTACTCTATTTGTTAAATTATAAAACTAAAATCTCTCAAATTAATTGCAAAGAGGAAGTATAAAACTATTATTTTTTCAACTCATAGGTAAAATATATTAAAGATAAAATTCAAAACAAGATTTATATAAATAAAACATTAAATTCTTCGGTTTTAAAAAAATTAAAATATCAGTAAAAAACTTATATATGAGATTTTTTAATTAAAAATATATATTAAAGGCTAGGAAAAAAATTTTATATTAGAGGATTAAAAATTGATAGATTTAACATAGTCAAAGAAGGCTTTTTTTACAAAAATATTATATTTTTTAATCTGATAACACCATTCCTTTGTCTATTATTTATTGGTTAAAAAAAATAAAATTGAAAAAACTGTGATCTACTACAACTTTTTGAAGTTTTCCTCTCAATATCAATATATTACGTAAAGGTATTATTGATATATCAAATATTTTATGGGCATTTAGATTTTTAATTGTCTAAGAATAAATATGTTTGACAGCATAAAATATGGCTTTGAGTGATATAAAAATATGGAAATTAATTATAATTGAAATTGGTTTTGAAATTTAGTTATTGTTAATATATAATTGTTGCAAGAAGCTGGCAGTGTAAGGGGTAATTTAGTCCCAACCACATCTAATCAGGGCACGACCCGTGTTCTTGCAAAGGATGGTGGTGCCCCAAATAGGCCATAGAAGTGGAGCGTGAGTCAATTTTGCAATTTGGTTAATGGGTCACTCCCTAACCAATTTGATTAGCGCAACTCCTCATCAATTAGACCTGATTTGCCCCAATCACATTTGGCCAAAGATCAAGCCTCCCCTTGCACTACCGGTCAATGGAGAGAATTACTGGTGACACCCTTTTGTGTAGAAGTGGGAACGGGTAGATGAACCGATATTTTAAACGAAAGATTTTCTAGTTTCATCTATATGTAAAAAGCTCAACCTTTCCTTACACCATAGTCCTCCGTTGTAGTAGCTTATGATCATTTTCATCTTATCAATAATTCTATTGTACCATGCCTTTTTTTATCAAATTTGGTTAGTGCAACTCTACGGCAATTGGATTTTTGCCCTAATCACATTTGGCCAAGGATCAAGCCTCCTTCCCTCTGCACTACCAACGGACTGGATCACCGGTGACACGGTGACACCCTTTTGTGTAGAAGTGGTAACGGGCAGATGAACCGATATTTTAAAAGAAAGGTTTTTTGGTCTTAGATTGTCTTGAAAACCCAAATGTGTAATTAAAATACATATAAAGCCTGATGCCACGAAAGGTCAACTTTGAGACCCAAATATGTAAAAACTCAACCTTTTCTTAAGCCATAGTCCTCCGTTGCAGCAGCTCATGACCCTTTTCGTCTCATCAATGGTACTGCCGTACCATGCCTTTCTTTATATCGCTATTGCCTTCTTAAATGCACCGGCAATGATATGGATCCTCCATTTTACAGTCAGACGATTGGCGGCCAAAAGTCTATCGAGCACAGCCCAACACCTTTTAGATGAAAACAAACCAGCTCTGCAGATTGGCCATTAAAGAAAACTATGAGGTATTAAATAGTGAAAATGCCAGTGCACCATTGAACCCTTTTCAAATGTTCACTTGTCGAATGGTCCCCTTACCTTGTACACCAATGAACCCTTCTCTTTTATCATGTGAAAGTACTACATCCTATTGCACTGGCCAGTTCCACAGCTGTAGCTTTAGATATATTCTGAACAAAAGAAGATGTAAAGAGTTCATGCCTCATGAATGCTTATATCTAAAAGAAGTCACAAGGAGTACTGTTCAAGTGGAAATGGGAAAGAAGCTTTTACGTCAAACACTGCAAATGCTAAAGTTGCATGGAGTGACCACTATCACCAAGAATGGTGACTTGGTTTTGTCTACTACATATTGAATGTGGTGAATGAGATTTATCTGGTTTGAAGTGGAATAAGGTTTAGGAGCACTATGAAAAATGGCTGCTTATATTGGAGTTTTGGTGAATGTTGATGCTGAACTCTGTCGTAAAACAAATTGAGATTGAGATAAGCTTGAAATGGGGATTGAGTGGCAAGCTCCCTTTTTGTGGGTTGGTACGCAAGATAAACTCTTGTGTGGCCACTACATCATAAGGGGAGAGTTGTTTTGAGAGTGTCAAAGCCACAAACTGAATGAGCTTGAGTGAATTCCAGTTGAAATATTTTGCTTGAATTGTCTTCTCTTCTTTTCGTCATTTGGCTTATTATTATTAATCATCTTATCATGTAACATTTTATACTGTTGAATATTGGTGGCCACAAGATTGCTAAATATTGTCAACATTGGATCATAGAAGCTGACATTTGTAGAGAATGATGATCAGTTTTCAATGTACAACGGACCACTCTAGGGAGTTTTTAAGATTGATGCACCATAGCTCTGAAAAAAAACTTGTACCTTGTTAAGAACCCGAAATAACTCCAATTTTTGATAGAGCAAAATGCGAAGGTTTTGCCACAGGCAATCTCATACCTAACGATCCTTGCAAATATAAATTTGTCACGAGATTTTGTTTCCAGCTCCCATGACAAATACTGCCGTAACAAATGACTTTGTCATGGCTGGCTGTAGCTAACTTTTCTCACGGCTTATCATGTGACAAAAGCCCAAATGCCATGACAAATTCTTGAGTGACAAAGGTCCAAATCCTTTAATTTTGAAGGATTTTCGGAAATAACTAATTGAGAGATTGATTAAATGGCAAAATTTCATTGAGGCCATGGTATAACAATTTCATTTCTAATTGACATAATATATAAGAATTATAGGTCAACTTTTGAACCGTGTGAATATTTGGATCCTAGCTTTGAAATGCATTATCTTTATAATCACATAAAGGCTACTTTTCTCCATATCCTATCAAAATGGAGAGCATGTCTTCTCCAGGCAAGTTATAGCCATGGTGAAAGAATTTAGTTTGGCCTTTGTATTTCTAGCTAACTGTGTTAATTTTATATTCTTGGTGGTTTTTTACTCATGTGAAAGTTGATACAAAAGAGAGTTGCTAAGTTGTTGCCGTAACAATCATGCCTAAGTACAAACTAATGAGCCAAATTATTTCTTTAAAATATTTAATCTAAATTGAAGATCATAAATACATCCTTACTAATATTACCTTAATAAGTGTTATACGTGAGACTACCTATTTAAAAGATTTTACGTTTGTAATTTGTCATCAAGAAGAAGCTTAGCTTTCGTCGGAGTAGATGACACCATCGCTCCTGCCTATATCATTAATTTGCACCACCAAACCAACACCAGTGTTGTTAATGAAGTATGCAGTTTTATTTGACGACATGTGTTTATTTAATTTCGGCTACCACTTATGCTTAATTGTACTCCACTAAAGAAAATAGTGGAAATTGTTAGCCTTACTCATCACATATGTTGGTTGGATTAGTTGCAGTTGAACTGTGCAATAATTTTCTATTGGTTTTTTTGTGTTTGTTGATAGGCCATACGTTCATTTCCGTGATAAGGGCACCGTGGGGCTGTCACTGCTCTAAGTATTTTAATGACTCCATTGGAGCAAAGGTTAAAAGGTTATAGTGTCATTGATCAAGTGACTAATCCTATTGATAACAGTGCCGCCAATGACTCGAAAAATGGATGCAACTTGCAAGTTTAGCAAATTAAGAAATAGATCATGGAATAATATAGGCCGTCCGATTAGAAGGACGACATAGCTTTGATGTTTTTTTTATTGAAAAAGAACTCGATAGACGGTGGACAGCCATTGATGGCCGCATCAGGCTACCATTGGCTGAATCAGATTTTTGGGAAGAGGGGGGCATGGGGATCTGGCTGCTGATGAGTTAAGCCGGTCGGACACAACCAATTCTAGCTGGCTCCGGCCGAAAATGACCGCCTCCTACTGGTTAGAGAGCAGCCAGATTCGGTCCTCTTCCTCCTCTCCGAATCTGGCCACTAGCAGTTGAAGCCAATAAGATCTGGCTGCCTTAAGCCGAAAGTGGCCACCACTTGTTGGGGTGTTGTCGGATCTAGCCACACTTAAGATTTTGGGATTACCCCACTAATATATCAGATTTAAGGCTCACTCCTACTAATATATAACAATTTTCCCGGAAGACATTGGATGCATAGACTA
The DNA here is from genome assembly GCA_032619315.1 of Piper longum. NCBI lineage: Eukaryota > Viridiplantae > Streptophyta > Magnoliopsida > Piperales > Piperaceae > Piper > Piper longum. The sequence continues at coordinate 12,403 of JAVDBV010079581.1, read as the reverse complement.
TTTTTCTCATCCCTTTTTCAATCTATCAATATTTTAAAAAATTTTGTCTTTAAAATTTCTATCCTTAGCCCATGGGCCTAGCCCATGACCTATTAATCTAATTTAGCCTACAATCCCAATATAGTTCGAATTGACTCAAATATCATTTATAACTTTTCAACCAAAAGTATAAATTTATGGGCTTAAGTCATCTAATAAAAACAAGTTAATTAAGTTTAATCTCTATAGTCTAACCCATTAATCTATCAGATCTTCCTTTAATAGGTATTAGATGTGAAATTGTTATTTTTTATCTTATGTTCTTATACTTAACTTATAGTTGAATATTTTATTGATCTTGTGTATAATTGTTTATAAGTTTTTCACACTAAATATAGGATGCCAATTAGTTTTACATTGCTTTGTAAATTCAAATATACTCTTATTAATAAAAGAGTAACTTAATACTGATCTTTGATTAAAAGTAAGAGCTTACACTAGTTAAAATATAACAAAAATAAAAAAATAATAAATCAAATTATTATCGTTGCCTTCTCTTTCAGTTAAGATCTATCTTTAAAGTTAATCAAAATCTATAACTAAAATTTAAAAGGGAACTTGATACCGGTCATTGATTAAAAGTAGGAGCTTTAACCTGTTAAAATATAACAAAAATAAAAAATAAAAAATCAAATTATTATCGTTTGCCTTCTCCTTTATTTGAGATATATCTTTAAAGTTAATTAGAATTTATGCTTAAGATATTAGATTATTTCCTTAAAAAAATTATATTATTATAGAATACCTTATTACTATATTACATTATTACTTGATACCTTATTAAAGTAGAAGCTTTAACCCATTATAATATAACAGAATTTAAAAAAAATAATAAACCAAATTATTATCGTTTGCTTTATTCTTTAGTTAAGATGTATCTTTAAAGTTAATCAGAATTTATACTTAAGATATTATATTTCCTTATAGATTAGTATAATATATTGATCTTTGAAACAGCCATTTCATTCATTTTGATGTGCTGTACCAACATGAAAAACATGCATAAGCGATAATGTTTAATATTATCTTGTTTTCCTCCAGGAGCACTAGAGTGTTTTGGATATTTATTGTTCTCTTTTATGAGTGCGCTTTCTAACACTCATTAATTTTAAAACTTGGAGAAATTTTTTTGTTAGTTAAACAATTTTAATTTATGATGACCGTGACAATGTTTAAACATATAACGCATGACTTTATAAATAAAATAAAATTTGAAATTGAATCTATCTATCTAATAAGCTCATTCATTTCGAGATCGTTTATCCTAATCAACATTTTCTTAATTAGTAATTAACATATAAGCCGATTGCTTAACCTTTATATGAATTTTTTTTGAATATTATCATTAGTAAATTTTTGTATAAGGATTTAGTTACATGTTTGTTAAATCTTAACAATGTTTTTTAATTTCGTGTATTAAAACGTTAAAATGATTTATATTGAACATATAAGATTATAATTAATAGCTATTAACATTTATGTAAAAAATTATACTAATTAATAAAATAAAAATAATTAATACATAGGAAAAAGAATATTTCAAATATTAATTATTAAGTTGAAAATCTTTAAATAAGATATAACTAATAAGGTAGTTTCATTAAACTAATTAGAATATAGTGACTATAAGTTGCCCATATATTAAATAAAAATATAATGACTATATGTCTTGAACATATAAATAAAATAAATAATAAAGTGTTAGAAGATGATGTAGCTAGAGATAATTAAGAGTATTAAAAAATATTAATGACGTCATTGCTACAAATAATACTGTCATTATTAAATTAAGTTTTATAATTACGACAGTTGTGAGATATTAAAAAATATAATTATCAGTGTAAAGACTCAAATGTTTATAAAAGATAGAAAATTAAAATATTTAATCAATTAGATTTAATAGAATCAAATATGAACGAATAAATAATAATTGAAAATAAAGGACAAAACTTATAAATGTGTTTTCAAATATAGAAGGAATGAATAAAATAATTAATTACTACATGAAGTTTGACAACCTTTAATTAACCACACATAATAAAATTATCCATAAATTATAGTTCTAAATTCCCAAGCAAACAATTTGAGCCAATCGGATTTGTAAACTTGTAAACTAAAAATTAAATAACGAAGAAATATAAGAAGAAATAAGAAGGCACGAACACAATTTAAGTGCTTCCGAAATTTCCTTCTACATTCTTCTATTGTCTCTATCTTGAGGTTAATAGGAAATTCATTAAGGCCTGGTAATATAGGATAAACTTCCTCTTAATTTTGGAGAAAGGACTAACTACACTCCACTCTTAATTGAACTGTTACAATTCTTTGACAAAAATTTGGCCCGTGCTAAGAACTGGAAATTCAAATTTTTAAGAGAAGAAAGATATGGGGATTTTAATGGTTTTTGTAGAGAACTTAGGAGGGATTGCCAAATTTAAATCGGAGCTGCACATGATTAAACAAAACATTATAATGATCAACGTAGCTTAACATTTATGATGTTTTATTATAGACTTATAGTGACTTACTCATGACTAGTTTTTTTTAACAAATTTGTAAAATGGATTCTCAACTTTTGTTAGTCCAACTAGGGGAGGGCAACTAAAGTCTAAGCATTTGTGACTGAATTTGACCAATCAATTATGACCGAATAAAAAGAAGCCAAATTAGGGCATTTCTTCATTTGATTAAGTGATCGATAAAAATTATAAATTAATGATATTTTAGAAGTTCATTACCTGATTATTATGTTCGTACCAATTATTACATGGGCTATAGGGTCCACCTTTAAAAAAAATAAAATAAAATAAAATAGAGGAGCATGTTGTGACATCCCAAGTTAAGTTACCACCACATCTAATACCTACTAAGTAAGATCCAATATATTAGTGGAGATTTATTTATGATCTTTAACTTGATTAATTATTTTTGAAGAGATGACTAATATCATCCATTTGTACTAATTTAAATAGGCCCTTACAAGTGGCATTACAACATTAACTAGGCCTTTAGAGGTGGCATCACAATGAACCCAAGACTGTGTTGGATAGATGGTGGTATATTAAGAGAAAAGAATTTCAAGGACGAAATTTCATTAGGGTGGAGGAATGTAATAACCCCAAAAGTTAAGTTAATCCGACATCCAACATCTACTGATCAGGGATATGCTTAGGATGATCAATTTGATTAATCACATCGGTATGTACTAATTAGGCCAGGTTTTTACAACCAGGGAAAAAAAGAAAAGAAAAGTAAGAGCTTAATCCCCTAGGCATATCCAACTCTCCCCATGATGATCTAGTTTGAGCATAATTTCAATCCTTACTCTTCCTCAAGCAATCATCATCTATAAATAGCCCCCACTCATATTTTTCTCTGAATGTGGAAGGAGGTTGACAAGACACCCGGGATGGCTAGGGAGATGACGATCAGAAGATGCTTGGAGAAAGAAGAAGAAAAGGAAGAGGCGGAAAAACTGACAACCCCTTTCTGTCCACCGTTGCTGGAGACGCCTTGCTTGAGCCACCATCATCCAATCCAGAATTTATTTGAAGGCCGTCCCATGCTCCGATTAGCGTGAAATTCGGCACCCAATCATTTTTGGCATTCCGGACATATTAGTGAGGTTTATTTTATCATTTGAACACTGTAAGAAGGAGATCCAAGCTACTCATAGTCGGGCACACATTTTGGGGAGACGAAGCAATTCACAATTTTTGTAAATGGTAAAAAACCAAGGAAAATAGTGAATTTGTGTAACAAACCCATCATAAAGTGACTTAGGGGTTCACATTGGATCCAAAGGAACCACACAATATTGACTTGTCTCTTTGATTTTTTTTTTGTGTTTGATTGGGCGCAGTCCCATGACCGAGTCAGGGTTTTATAGTCCGAATCGGTTGGTTCGACAGTTATTTTCAGTCGTGTCAATTTCATAACACGCATACTGAGCCGATGCCAGTCATATGTTATAAACTATGAGAGTTTTGTGTGCCCAAGTATATGATGATAACATCGGTAAGACAATAATAGAATGAGTTATCATAATATATAACATTACGCCGAAATTTTTTATTATTTTAGTATTAGACCGTAGAATTATTTTTAAGCCCAATAACATATTAGGATGCATTACAAGCAATTTGGGTGGGTTATTACTTATAGAGCATGTTGTGATATTATGGTGTGTATTACATTTTATGGGATTTTTCCCTGCCAAGTTGTGGCTTGCTTCCATGTTTTCTTCAAATTGAATTTGCCCTCTTGGAGTTGAGGTGGATTGGTCATGTTTGTTAACACTCCTTTCTCACATCCCATTCCTCGTCTTCGGCGCCATTCTTCTTGCTTGCACAAACTTATTCAAACCACATTGCTACCTTCTAGCTGGTCCCCAGTGGAGTCGCCAAAGTAGAAGTATGTTTGGGTGGGGGATTGCTTACTCTCTATTCAGTCTTCGCTTTGGGTTGAATGAGTGGGTTCGGTGGGACCAAAGGTATCTTTGCCGCACAAAGAAACCGTACGAGCTATATAAAAATAATACCGCAAGGGAGAAATAAACACCAAGATTTTTATGCAGTTCCTTAGGGTTCAATTTGAATCCCTAAGTCAATTCATGGTGAGATTGATACTCACAATCCATTATTTTTTCTTTGATTTTACACTTATACAAAATAGTGAATACTACTACTTTTTTATTTGATCCGTCTTTGATAGCTTTGACTCCAATGCCTTTGATCATCCTATTCTAGTTTCAAATCTTCAAAATAACTTCACCAATGAGTTTGGAGCGTCCAAAAATATTGGGGGTAGAAAGTTTTGCCTCGAGTCAAGGTTTGGAAGATATTCAAATTATTTTCTGGAGTGATAATGGACTGAAGTGGACCACTCCAGGCCAGCTCAGAACAAATAAATGCTGGATTGGACTAGGTGGCACATGTGGAATGCTTTTCTATCGAAATGTTCCAGTCTGCGGGTGGTGTGCAGTGCACCCGTGGAAATCCGGGTCGTGGATGGCGGGGATGAGGTCTACCTGCGCAGCTGCAATCCAGGTCAGTTTAGATCCGATCTTATCGTGGGGCAGTGGGATGTGGTCGTGGACATGAGAAGCAAAAAAGGCCAATGCAAAGCGGTCTTGTGTCTCCTCGAATGTAAGGTCATTTCTTTCCTTGGATTACAATCTTTCCACCATGGCTGCACATCACACAAAGTCTTATTTTTCCATGTTGCATTGAATTCTTCGACTTGATTTCCTCTTGAGATGAAGTTGCTTGGAGAACACGCTGGTCTTCCATCTTTTCTTTATCAAGCTCCTTTTCTTTCCAAAGTTTTATGCTTTGATCAGCTTGAACTTCAAACTTTTTCATCAATAGAGGTGTAGAGCACACTTTCTTCACTCCTTTGGTGGAAGAAGGTGACACTTCCATGTCTTTGACAATAACCATCGGGCATCCATTTCCTCTCCTTGTTTCTCCTTTGGTGGATGGCGGGGATGAGGTCTACCTTCATCGGTGAAGTAAGTTGCTCACTATCATCATATTAGCAGCTGAAGCTTTGTACTTAATATCTCCTTTGTCAAACAATTCTTAGTTCTTCTCCATCACGTCTTGACATTTCATCGTCGGATGACCTAACCTCCGGTGAAATCGGCAAAAATTTTCCTTTTTTTTTTTCATCCTTTGGCTTTGGTGGATTGTTTGAAGTCGTGTTATCTTTCCTTTGCTCTTTAACACGTCGAACCATCTTTCAGTGTGTCTTGTAACGACCCAGCCCATAGTGTAATGTAATGGGCCTAACTCATTTCTTTAAAATGTTTAACCGAAGTTAAAGATCTATAGTCCATTCCCACTTATAAATAGAATATTCTCCTAGTAGGTATTAGATGTAGGGGTAAGTTGAGGGATCTCACAATCTACCCACCTTAGGAAATTTTGTCCCCAAAATTCCTACACTTGGCCTATTGCTAGCCCCAACCCACAACCTTTCATGGCCCATGACCCATGATCTTTCATGGTCCATGACCGAGATCCTAGCCAACGTCCGTAGTCTAGCCCATTATATAACATAGAACTAGGTTGCTCTGATACATTTGTAACGACCTGGCCAAAAGTGCAATGTAACGTGCCTAAGTCATTTCTTTAAAAATTGTTAACTGAAGTTAAAGATCTTAAGTCCATTCTCACTTATAAATAAGATCTTCTCCTAGTAAGTATTAGATGTGGGACTAAGTTGAGGGATCTCACAATCTACCCACCTTAGGAAATTTCATCCCTGAAATTCCTAAACTGGGCTTGTTGCTAGCCCCAACTCATGACCTTCCATGGCCCGTGACCTATGACCTTCCATGTCCTGTGATCCACGACCTTCCATGGCCCGTGGCCGAGAGCCTAGCCAATGTCCATATTCTAGCCCATCATTTAACACTGAACCAAGTTGCTCTGATACCATTTATAATGACCTGGCCCGAAGTGCAATATAATTGGCTAAGTCATCTATTCAAAGTAATTAACTAAGTTAAAGATCTAAAGTCCATTTATAAATAGGATCTTTATCAAGTAGGTATTAGATGTGGGACTAAGTTGAGGGATCTCACATGTCTAGTGTTGAAGGTGTAATCTTCTATATTTCTCCATTCATGCTGTTGTCAAAGCTCTTGAGGCGCATCTCTTGGACTTTCAATTTCAATCTTCATCTTCACTTGCCAATCATGATCCATGTAACTAAGCTCAGAGACTGCATTTCTTGAGGCTCCTTCATTCAATGTCGAAGCCAAAATTCTGTTGAGTTCCTCATATATCAGCACTCTTTTAAAGAGTTGTTTAAATCTATTGCATTGTGCACTACATATGAACCATGCTGTTGATCCATAACATATTGCAAAAATCTTCATGAGTTCCTTAATGTTAGGTGCCTCTCTCATCTGTGGTGATAAATTTCTAAATCTCTTCACATATGTAGTAAATTCTTCACCTAGCTCTCTCTGACATTGCCTTAAGTACTCAATCTTTATTAGGATCTCCATTGACTGAAAGTGAGCATTGAACTACTCGATGAGATCTTCCCATAAGTTGATCAGTCTGGGTGGACAGTTGTTGAACCATCTTAGTGTATTGCCACTGAGAGATAATGGAAATAGTTGTAATTTTAGCTATTCATTTATCAAGATCGCTCCTCACTCAATCTCAAAGATTGTGATGTTATCTCCAAGGTTTCCGTCTCTACCAAACTTCGTGAAGGTTGGGCACTTATACTTTTGAAGAAAAACATCTACATAGACTTCATCAGCTAGTGGTAAAAGGCATTTGGTTGCTTTGGTTGATTCTTTGTCTTTCTTTCCAATTAATGTAGTGATATGTGTGGCTTGTGCATCCATTTCAGCTTTGAACTTTTCATAACAAAGGTTTGACGTTGGCGCTACTGGCATGGTTAGCAGTTAGGCTTTTGGCTGGCTTGTTGGCAAAATTGTAATAGGAGCTAGCATTTGACTTGTTAGCATTGTTGGCGACACTGCTTGGATGGGCATCGTGGTTGCGATTGACAGTGGAAACACCATGGAAGATAGTTGTCAGGAGCATGCATAATCATACCACTGTACGGGTATGGCAGCTCATAATACGGTGGTTGTGGAAGCCATGCAGAGTGAGGAAGTGAACAAGGCTTGTTCTTACTTGGTTGTGGTAGCCGGCTGTGTTGATCCCTAATTTGTTCGAGTGGTGAAGTTGATGTCATAGATGCTTGGTGGGTGAACTCAATACCTAAAATCAAAAAAAAAATGTTAATTTTGTGAGGGATTTTAGCTTGATCCATCAATGCTTTGGCAATTGTTCTTGTAGCAGGAGGTGAGGTTGATACAATTAGAATTGCGGATGGTGAAGGCATTTGTTTGGCCTCCAAGGGTTGGTCCATCATTGGACATTGTGTGGGATGGTCATCTTCTCATCTCGACGAGCTCTTGATGGTAGCCCAAGCTCATTTAATTTGTGCAAGCACTTGTTGCATCCTCTATTCACTTCAATGGAATCTTTCTTCAATATCTTGATTCTATACTTGTCGTCCACTTAGCAATTTGTTAGTGTCAAAATCACTTGTCCGGCTTCTGATGGTTGGTTCATCTTTTCCTTGCTTCTTGGACTTTGGTTGCTTTCTTCTCCTATCAGCATGCTTCTCCTTAGAGTGATTCTTTCTTCATTCCCCTCATTCAACATTGCTTTGAGCTTTTAGATTCTTTCGCTCACATTCCCCACTATGTGGCTTGCCTCCATGTTTGTTTCAAATTGGTTTTTGCCACCTTGGGTTAAGGTGGATTGGTCATGTTCATGAACAATCCTTTCTCACACCCCATTCCTTGTCTCTGGCGCCATTCTTCTTGCTCGCACAAACTTATTCAAACCACATTGCTACTTTCTAGCTTGTCCCCAGTGGAGTCGCCAAAGTAAAACTATGTTCGGGTAGGGGATTTCCGGCTCTGCGATTCAGTCTTCACTTTGGGTTGAATGAGTGGGTTCAGTGGGTCCAAAGGTGTCTTTGCCTTGCGAAGAAACCGTACGAGCTAAATAAAAATAATCCCGCAAGGGATAAATAAACACCCAAGATTTGTACGTAATTTCTTAAGGTTCAATTTGAATCCCTAAGTCAGTCCATAGTGAGATTGGTACTTAGAATCAACTATTTCTTCTTTGATTTTACACTTACACAAAATAGTGAATAATACCATTTTTTTATTTGATCCGTCTTTGATAGATTTGACTCCATTGCCATGGATCATCCCTTTTTGGTCTTCAAATCTTCAAAATAACTACACCAATAAGTTCAGAGCATCCAAAAAAAGTGGGGTAGCAAGTATCACCTCCATTCGAGGTTTGGAAGACATTCAAATTATTTTCTTGAGTGATAGTGGACTAAACTCGACTGTTTTAGGTTAGTTCAGAATAAATAAATGCTAGATTGGACTGGGTAGTGACGTGGATTTCTTGTCTATCTGTGAGTGCTGGTCGGCTGGTGGTGTGAGGTGCACTAGTGGAAATCCGGGCCGTGGACGGTTTGCGGATGCGATCTACATTTGCGGCTGCGATCGTGGGGCAGTGGTATTTGGTCGTGGACACGAGCAGCAAAAAAGGGCAATGGAAAGTGGTCACGGTATGGGCAGAGAAAGTGGATTTGGTTCACTAAATAGGTTCGATGGACCCAGCTGCAGTGGCAGTGCAATGGCAACTTTGGTGGCTCTGACGATGGCGTTTCCGGCGATTGAGGCTGGTAGCGACGCCCAGATTGGTAGATCGCAGATTGGTGAGACGCTTGGAGGTGGTCCGATGGTCTGTTGTGATCACAGCAAGTGACAATGATGGTGGAAAGTTCTGGTGGCGACGATTGTCGATTGGGATCTATGCTATTTTTCAGTGGCTTTGGGTCTTACTAGTGACGGGACTTGATTGGGTTTGTAGCCAGAGACAAGGGTGATCGATTGGGTTTGTAGCCTATGGTGGGTCCTTAGCTTCCTCTCTAGTGGATCTTGGTTGGGCATTGTTCTCAATGTTGAGGGGAGTCGGTGGAAGTGTTGGTATGGCTATCGCCGAGCTAGCCTTGTTGGATGGAGGTCTTCAAGTTGGTGGTTTTCTACTCTTTCCTTGCTCCGATCACCAACTTCCTTTAAAAATTTTGGCGACAGGGGGCTTCTTCTGTGGGGAGGCTAGGCATGGGTTGACAAAGGGATGCCCAAGCTACAATCTTGGCATCTGGACTTGGTCTGTAATAGTAATGGTTGGCTAACGGCTGGCTCCAAAATTGGCCTCTTTCACATTTTCCTTCTCCGGTCAAAAGCTTAATTGCAAGACTTCGACAACTTCGACCTTCTCTGGAGGTGGATCTTGATTGGGTTGTGTCGGTGGCCTGGGCTGGTAGGACGGAGGGCCCAAACTTCAATGGAACTAACCTACAAAATAGTAAGGAAACAACCCTTTATGACTGTTTCTCTGGCCACAATGAGGTTCTCTTCCGGTGTGGTCAGCCAATGATGTAGGGGTCACTTCAAGCTCACGTGGACTTGGGAGTCGTCGGAGATGGATCTTTGATGAGAGGGTTCCTGCCCCTTCTCTCTTCTCTTCTTCCTCCCTACTTCTTCTTTTTCCTTTTTCTTCTCTCAGCAGCATCGTTGAGGCCCTCTTTTTCTTCACATTAATGTGGTGCTTTTATAGAACTCTTGACGCCTATGAAGTTCCCTGATTAAGGCCATTGAATCCTCTTATCCTCATTTTTTTCCTTTTCTCCTACTCTTCTTGTGGAGATGCTATGACCCATTTCAAAATTAACCAAGGGTAGGAGAAAGATGTGAATATGGGTATCAGACCCCAAACACAGGCAAACATGTTCATGTTTGTGCTCATTCATCAGCCCCCTTGCCGATTTTTTGATAGTTTGAAAGAATAATCGGCGAAATATAACTTGCACATTTTTTTGATTTTCTCATTTTTCCACTCTTTTTTTGTATATTAATATATTCCTCTCAAGTTGGAACCCTCCTGGGTCATTGTGGGTAACTCTCATTGTCTTGATTTTGAGGAGTGATTTCTTTACTCGACAACCATGGTCTCCAAATCCAAACTTCGTTCCTTTTGCCTTTAGATTTGAGTGGTAATGGGAAATTGATAGATTTCTCTTTACTCTCATCTGTGGCTTCATCTTCTTCAAGTCATCAAACTTCTTTGGCAACAAGATCGCATGATGTCTCCTTTTCCTTTCATGGTATGGAGGTAACCTTGTTCTTTTGTGATGCCTCCTACTATTTGTTAAGCTGTTTTTTGCTTTTCTTTTAACACTTTTAGCAATAGTGATTTTGATTAAAGCCCCCAACTTCTTGTCGAATGTCGAGTTGGATGGTGATTGAAGTATTTGATAACACAAAGAAGTGAAGGTGAGGAGCTGATCCGTGACTTGTGTTGAGCTCTTCTTTCTCTTCGAATACATTTGCCAAGTCTCTATTGTTGGAGATTGTGATAAGGTATTTCAAGCTTTCACATGGTAATTAACATTTAATCAGTCGGGGAGGTCGATTGCTCCGATCGGACTCACGGCCGGCCTTGACGGCGGCACTAGGTAAGGGGGAAGTGTCTGGGAGGTCGAGGGGAAGGGCTCTGACATCACGGCAGCGACGGTCCGGCGAAGACGGCGGCGGAATCAGGTCGGAACGGTGCCGAAATCGCGGGTGATTTCAGCGTCGCGACGGCTGGAAGGTGGCCGGTCTTGGTCGGGGCGGCACGGAGACGGCACGGCAAGCTGGGTGGCGGGCGATCGGCGGCCGGGGCGGCGGTGGCGACGGCAGCGGCGGCGACCCAAGGTGGCGGCGTCGGGTTTGGGTGAAAAGGTGTTGGGTTGGGGAGAAGAACACCCTGATGGCAAAGTTGTAAATAATTATTGACTCGATTCCTACTCGAGTAAAAATAATAACTAACTCGTAATAAATTCTAAAATAAATACAGAAAAATAGTAACAAATCCCATAAAATAAAAAAAACCATCACAACATCCAAATGACATGCTCTATAATTAATAACCCATCCTAACTACCCAATAACGCGTCCTAATGCGTTAATCGGCCTAAAACCATTTCTACGATCAAATCTGTAAAACGAAAATCACTGCATACTTTCATATATTCTGATAACTTGTTTCTCACCATCTTTTCTACGTTATCATCATATAATCAAGTACACTTAACCCTCATCGTTCATTACTCATGGCTGGTCACGACTTAGCATGCAGTCTATGAACTGACTTGACTCGAACCGACGATTGAACCGACAGGTTCGCTGTAATAAAACCCTGACTCGAGTCACAGGTAGGTCGATTAAATAATTACTATAATCTAATGCAACTTAGATTAGGAAAACTTATATTGATTATTATTGATGTATGCTGATTCATGCATGATGACGTGTGTATGCTATAGGGTGGGTGAATGCATCATGAACGGGCGTTAGTATTTAGTTTTGATGTGTAGGTACGGAGTAGGAGCTTGCCGCCTAGGTGTGACACCACGCTTGGAGCTTCTACTAGGTCCGTTTAGGACTCGTCTCTGATTTGCACTCTATTCTATCGTATAATTGGTTTTCTACTCGTAAGACGAGTTAAGTGGCGCTTTATCGGTTTCCACCTAACTCGGGTCATTTAGCCGAATAGTTTTCTGAGATTAATAACCCTCGAGGATGAGATCCCTCGAGTATGCTTTGAAATTCAGATCCATCTCACGATGCCTTCGGGCCTACTTTATTAATCCCAATCCAGACCTATATACATATGGTTTTCGCGTTTTGAGTGAGAGATGGAAAGAGGGAGGCGGCCATGGCTTCAAACAAGGCATGTGCTCGTCTGCGGGT
>JAVDBV010079575.1:0-13416 GCA_032619315.1 Piper longum | reverse complement strand
CATAAATAACATAATTGGATTCACAAATCCCTAAACAAATTATTGGAATTCTCTAACAAGTAATAACAATATCATAAGAAGCAAATCTGATCAATCCCACTTTTCTTAATCACCAAGATCTCAAAGGTAAAGGTTTTGCTCTTTAAAATAAAAGGCAGAGAATTTACAAATAATCTTGACACCAGTCCTTTGCTTCCAAATTCAAATCCTACAACAACAAAAGGAAAGACACACACACCCCCCCCCCCAAAAAAAGAGTAAACAAGCAAACAAACAAACAGTTAGACCTTTCTGTCAATTTACTCAATCAGTTGTTTCACTCCAACCATCAAACCAATTGCTAATTCTGCATTAGTTTCAATCCTTGTCAAAGTTAAGCTAAGATGTAGAATAGGATGAGAAGGTAAGTTCATCAATTCCAACTTCTCAAATAATTGGTTCATTGTCAAAGAGAAACTAAAAATGTGAAAATGGATGAGAAGGTAATCAGAGGCACACACATATCCAACAAAATTAGCCAGATCTAAGAGTGAAAGATTTTACCAATAAATCTCAAACACCAATCCACATCCCCTTCAAATCAAATTCTACAGCAACAACAAAATTAGCAAGACCCAAAAGCACCAAAGATATTACAGAGAAATTTCAACACCAATCCATTTCCATCGCTTCCAAATCTAAATCTACAACAACAACAAAATCACACACAGAAAAAAAAAATCTAACTGAGTTAGAACTTAGAACACCTCATCACTACTTGGAGGAGCTACGCTTCTGGTACTGAGCCTTGAACCACTTCACGGAGGCGGAGGTCCCGGCCTTGACCTTCTGAGCTCCGGCCGCCGCCGCCACCTTCGCCTTGCCCAGTCCCGCAACAGCCGCCGCCTTCACATTCTTCGCGCCTCCGCCGCCGCCTTTGCCTTCGGAGGCGCCCTTGGCTTCGGATTCCCCGTCCGCCGTCGCCGTCCCTCCCGCGCCCCACTGGTCGGCCCAGCTCGGCGCGTTCTCGTTCACCGAAGCCATGGCCGGAAAAACTTCCTGGCTGCGAATCGAACAACCGAGAGCCTCAAATGCCCATTAAAAATCAGGTTCAGATAGGCGTAAAGATTTACCTTGTAGATGGAGGAGATGGGGCCAAGGTTGGAAGTTGGAAGTTCTTGTCCTCGTTGTTTTTTAGGAGAAAGGATTAAAGTAGAAAGACACAAAAGTGGTTTACTTTTGTTTGTTTCACAGAACATGGAATTGGGGACTTTTTGTAGGATGGTTGGATTTTCTAGTTGGAGGGCACGTTGTTGGTCAGCGGAAGTTTGGTTGCCCCATGATTATCTTTTTATTATAAATTAAGGTATATAAATAAATCGAGGTGAATCTAGATATTCTTAATAACACATTTTATCTCTTCCATCGTCTAATTTTATAGGGTTTAAATTATTTTTTTAAAATAGGCAATTCGGAAGGTCAAATCCTTAAGGCGGAAGGATTTAATTTGATCTTATAGATTTAGGTATATGCTTGTGATTTAAATTTAAATTTTTTGATAATTTAATGTGAAATTTATTATTTTTCCTTGATGTTTTGTTTATCCATAAAATTCAATTTGAGTTTTATTCAATTTGAGTTTTGTAATTTGTACAAGAATAGAAAATTAATATATTGTGAACCCTACGGAACCACGTAAAAAATTTTGTATGTTTATTTTTTCTTTGTGCATTTTATTTTATTTACTCACACGGTTTCTTTGCATGGTAGGAGCACCCCAGTCCCACCGAACCCACTTATCTAACTAAACATGAAGAGAGGCGTGATCACGGAACAAACCCGCACCCCAACATATATATATTTATTAAGCCATGGTTTGAGGATGAGAGAAATAATATTTATAATTTGGTTTATGCTATCATAACTCATTTTCTTATGAAAACAAAAAAAAATTGAGGGAAGTTTTGAAAGGCAGATGAACATGCACCAACACATGGAAAGAAATAATTAAATATTTTCCTACTATATAAACATGTGAGAGAAATTATTAAAATTTTCATTTTATTTTATCTCATTGCATTTCCATTGCATATGATTTTTTTTTCATATATACTATTTTCATGTCAACCAAACAGTGTGAATTGTGATCAGAAAAAAAGTGAAGGTTATTGCTTGGACAACCCGGATAGCCAAAAGTAGTGCTTGCACGCCACTTTTAAAATTGATCATTCAGACAAGATGTTAGATTTGATGATATGTCAACATTGGCCGCACTATCTCTATGTTTTAGTCCTATGATGTGGCAAACTAGGCCAGGTCACCAAAACGGAGAAATAATTGGGAAATAAATTATTATGAGTTGACTTTGTATAGTGGGTTAGTGCAAGAAAAGAAAAAAGAATATAATCAAAGACCGGGAAGAGCTCTTCATAAGTTGGTCTTCCAGCAGTTGACTTTAGGTCTTTGAGTGCTTGAAACTTTTACACGTTCCACATGCTCAGTCAAACTAAAATATTGTATACCTTTTTTTTCTTTTTTCATATCAGATTGTAAAAAAAAGAACAGTTGTTGCCCCTAATTAATAAGTACCTTATTAGCTAATTGATTTCAACACTAAGCTTTGTACATCCGTAAAATTGACATATGAAAGAAACTAGACAAGATGTCAAGCCATATATGACTAATTCTACAGATAAAGTTTAACTTTATGGACAAAATCTCATTGAATCATGAGATAGACAATAATAATTTAATATCTTAGATGTTGACTCTTATTTACTCTAATGATAGATCCTAATATAATGAGAAGATAGACTAAAAGAATTTGATTTATTATTATTTATTTTTGTTTTATATATTTTGATTGGTAAAATTGCATATTTTTAATCAAAGTCGAGTATTGAGTTCTCTTTTAATTAATAACTAGGAAAGATGTCACGCCATGCATAGCCTCTACAGAATAAATTTGTACAAGAATAGAAAATTAATATACTATGAACCCTACGGAACCACGTAAAAAATTTTGTATGTTTATTTTTTCTTTGTGCATTTTATTTTATTTACTCACACGATTTCTTTGCATGGTAGGAGCACCCCAGTCCCACCGAACCCACTTATCTAACTAAACATGAAGAGAGGCGTGATCACGGAACAAACCCGCACCCCAACATATATATATTTATTAAGCCATGGTTTGAGGATGAGAGAAATAATATTTATAATTTGGTTTATGCTATCATAACTCATTTTCTTATGAAAACAAAAAAAATTGAGGGAAGTTTTGAAAGGCAGATGAACATGCACCAACACATGGAAAGAAGTACCTTATTAGCTAATTGATTTCAACACTAAGCTTTGTACATCCGTAAAATTGACATATGAAAGAAACTAGACAAGATGTCAAGCCATATATGACGTATTCTACAGATAAAGTTTAACTTTATGGACAAAATCTCATTGAATCATGAGATAGACAATAATAATTTAATATCTTAGATGTTGACTCTTATTTACTCTAATGATAGATCCTAATATAATGAGAAGATAGACTAAAAGAATTTGATTTATTATTATTTATTTTTGTTTTATATATTTTGATTGGTAAAATTGCATATTTTTAATCAAAGTCCAGTATTGAATTCTCTTTTAATTAATAACTAGGAAAGATGTCACGCCATGCATAGCCTCTACAGAATAAATTTTAATTTTATACATGACTATAATAGAATAATAAGATAGACGGTATAAATTTAATATCCTAGAAGTAGAGTGTGATTGACTTTAAAATATATCTTATTTGAAAGAAAAAAATGAGTAGTGAGACACTATGTTTGGTTTGATAGATTATAAGAGAAAGAAAAAATAATAATTTAAGAAAGAAAAAGAAAAAAAATTATTTTCTTATTATTTTCTCTCATGTGTTTGGTTGGAAAGAAAAAAAATTAGAGCCAATCATTCTAACTTTTTATAATTTCCCTGCAATTCTAGTGAGAAAATGATTGAGTAGGAGTTTTCCATCGTGATGGAAACTTGATTTCCTTTCCTATACTTTCTAGCAAACCAAACATAAAAAAATGTGAGAAGTTATTTTCTTTCACTTACAATCCAAATGGGTTGTTCTAAATAGATGTTGTAGCTCATATAAACTACATGCTTTTTAGCTGATGCATAGACGGTTCTATAAGTTACCGCTATAGCGTATGAACTCCTTATATACAAATTGTCACCATGAGATGGACGTCGAGATACGAGATAAAAATTTCAAGGTCTATCTCATGGTGAAGATGTGGTATAAAAGAAGGGATTAGGTCTATTTAGTTTATGAAGTGAGACAGAGAAAAAATAAAATGTACTTTTCTCACACTTTCACTTGTTTGAGTTGAAAGAAAGTATGAGAAAAGCGCCTTCACTCTCATTCCAAAAAATAAATGATGTTGAGAAAATACGAGCAACGTGGAGTAGTCTTCACCGACACCTATTTTTCCACTACTCTCCGACATGCCAAACATAAACCATTGGGAAGACGTCATCTGATTGACCTAAATTCTAAGATGTGTAGATGAGGATGTACGAGTGTGGAACCAACAGCTTGTTTGTGTGTTGAGTAGCATATCTAGTGTTATTTATAAAATGATAATTCAGTACTGGCCTGTGATTAATACTCGCCCGTGCTTAAAAATAGGAAGTTTAAATATCAAATACAATAAAAATACCTCTAACTAATGCATAACATCAATTTCTAACTTCCCATAAAAAACTAATAATAAAAATGCCCCTCTCTTGTGTTTGGATGTCTTGAAATTTAGTGAAAAAAATTCCAATTTTAGTTCAAGTAAGTTTATGCAAAAATTTTACAAAATAGTAGTTTCTTATGAAAACAAAAGAAATTAAGGGAGATTTTGAAAAGCACATGCAGATAGAACATAATATTTCATTTTCATCTTATTTCGTCACCATCAAAACATTTAAGAGAAATTTTTAAAATTTTCATGTCATTTCATCTCATTTAATTTCTATTTCGCATGAAATTTTTTTTTATTTATATTATTTTCATGCCAACCAAACAGCCCTAAGTGAAAAAAAGAGTGAAGGTTATTGCTTGAACAACCTGGATAGCTAAATGTACCACTTGCACCCCTACTTTTAAAATTGATCATTCAAACAAGGTGTTAGAATTGATGATACGTCAACATTGGCAGCACTATCTTTATGTTTTACTCCTATGACGTGGCAAACTAGGCCATATAACCAAAACGGAGAAATAATTGGGAAATGAATTATTATGAGTTGACTTCGTATAGTGGATTAGTGCAACAAAAAAAAATAAATTATGATCAAAGACCGGGAGGAACTCTTCATAAGTTGGTCTGCCAGCTGTTGACTTTAAGGTCGTGGACTGCTTTCAACTTTTACATGTTCCACATGCTCAGTCAAACTTAAATATTGTATCCCTTTTTTTTCTTTTTTCATATCAGATTGTCAAAATAAGAACAGTTGTTTCTCCTCATTAATAAGTACCTTATTAGCTAATTCATTTCAATACTAAGCTTTGTACATCCGCTTGGTTGACATATGAAACAAAATAGACAAGTTGTTTCGCCATTCGTGACTTATGCTACAAATAAATTTGAATTTTATGGCGAAACTTTCGTTGAATAATGAAATAGATTATAATAATTTAATTTTTTAGATATAGACTCTTATTAAATCTAACAATAGATCCTAATTGAATGAGAAGATAGGCTAAAATAGTTTGATTTATTTTTATTATATATATTTTGATTGGTTAGATTGCATACTTTTAATCAAAGGCTAGTATTGAATTCCAATAATTAATAACTAGCCAAGATGTCAGGCCTTGTACGACCTACTTAATAAATTTTAATTTTATACATAAATTTTTATTTAATAATAAGATAGACTGTAATAATTTAATATCTTTTATTTAAACGATAATTGACTTTAAATATATATCCTATTTGAATGAATAGATGGATTTTAGTAATATGATTTTTTATTGTATATATTTTTAAGACAAATAGCTCTTATTAGTAAGAACTTAGTAGTAGCGGTTAGTCAGATTTCAAACCCTCGCCTTCTACCGTGAAAGATATTTTTATTATTTATTTTAAATAAATTGTAGCTACCGAGATTCGAACTCGTGACCCTCTACGGGAGGTTTTTTTTTGTATCCTTTTAGAATTTTCTTATATTTTTATTGGTTGATTGTCCTATTTTTATGCTCAAACTAGGATTGAGATTGAAAATAATTATGCTATTTTATTTTGGAACGAATCTTAAATATTATGAAATTAGTTTCATTTAATAGTATTTATAGAGAGTTTCTAATAAGCTTTATTTATTATCATTTCGTTTTTCGTTATTAGTTGCCCTTATTTATTATCTTTTGTATTTTATTATTAGTTGTTTTTATTTATTGTCTTTTCATATTTCGTTACATCGTTTCCTTTGCTTTAAGCTCTATAAAAGAAGCTAAGATTAAGCCTACGATATATGCGAGATCCATTTGGTGGGGGCAAACACCTACGGAAAGATCACTCATACTATCTCTTTTTTTTTCTTCGTACTATCTACTTCTTAATTTCACATCTGTATCGCAAATAGATTATGTCATTTATGATAAGGTTTAATAAGTCATTAAGTATGATGTGGCAATATTACCATCAACTATATTTCAATACATGTGTATGGTTATATATGATGTAGGCATGTTAATGTTGAATTGATTCTAGTACATGTGTATAATTATGACACGTGGTATACTCTGTTGAGTTATTCAGGCTGAACGCGGTGTCATTTTGTGTTATGACAAAGTATGTGATTATATATTTATGTATGATTTTAGTTGGTCAATAAGTGGTTCCGGCCTATGTTTTTCAAATCTTCTTTTATAGGTTGTATGATAGTTAAATTAATAGTTTTTTTAAGAATTTTAACATTTCGGTCTACCCTCATACCAAAGAATTAGGATGTTTAAGACAGTGATATTGGCAAGGTGGTTGGGATACCACATGGGAAGGCGACGGCGTTGTCCTGGGGCAGTGACAACTTGGAGGTGGGAAGCAAATTAAAAAAAATTAAAAAAATAGTTAGACGGGAGATTGACGACGAAATTTAGAATTTAAAATTTTTATAATTTGTTACCTCTTTGACAACGAAATTTCGTTGGCCACTGATAATAATTTTTTAAATTAAAGTTTAATAATTTAAATAACCTTGTCACTCTATTGGTGTCAAATTTTGGTGACACAAAGAGATGGGCACCACATTTGTCACCGTTTTGCCACTGAAATTTCGTTTGTCACCGTATTTTGGTGTCAAATTTTAGTAATAATTAAGGATGGGCCCCACATTGTCACCACTTTATCACCAAAGTTTTGGTGACAACTGACAATAATGCTTTTAATATATTGTTATATTTTAAATAATTTGTCACCGGATTTAAGTGTTAAATTTCGGTGATCCACCCACCATAGTCACCACTTTGACATCGTAAGTTCAGTGACAACTGATAATAATTTTCTTAAATATATTTAAATATTTTAAAATAATTCGTCACCATATTCTAGTAAGATGAGGCAAATATAAGAGTAATATCCTCGTACCAATAGGTGTCTGATGAATTCTCACCAGATTTGTTCTAAACCGGTGCTTTTACCAGATAAATCTAAACAGGTGTGTGGCAATTAGTGGTCGATTCTAAGGGGATGCATTCACCAAGAGTCACAACCTTCTAATGGGTATGTACCCAAAGAGTATTATACTCCTAAATGGTAATGATATACTCTCCACTTAGAAGTGTTCCACCTTCCTCTTCTTATTAAAGACCCAGCTAAAAGGTTGCACCCATCCACTATCTCACCCTTCGTCCAGGGGTTACATATAATCTCCTCCTAATAAATATCTCAATAATATCTCATAAGATACTTCTTGTAATCAATTTCGAACTTTTCGATAAATTACCATTTCAAAATGAAGAAATAACAATGTGGAAATTATATCAATCTATTTTTGGGTTCATTTATAATTTAGTTATTCGATTTTTCTCTCCTATGTATTGTATTCATCTTTTTTTTTTCTAATAGTAACTTCTTTTTTATTAACATAACTGATTTTTTCATTCCAGACTTTTTTATTCATTGTCTTATTTTTTTATCATTTTTTAATCTTTTAATATTTATGCATCAAATTATTTTTGGATTTTTACCTTTTATAAGTTTCACTTCGGGATTTTTACTGATAATTTTTCCCCTTACTGAAATTGTTATACAGTATCCATTTTTTTAAAATTATGACATTTTTTCCTTTTCTGTTTGAAATCGTTTTAAAATTTACTTTTGAAAAGATAGATATACTAGGAGAGGACAGTGAACTTCCAATGGTTGGAGGAAGGCATTAAATGAAGATTGTATATAACAAATATGGTATTTGATTTTTTTTCGGTGGGCTGTTTGTGTGACTTTTTTATTTATTTATCTTTCAATGATTTTACTCGTTAAGATTATTGTATTTTTTCACCCATTGACAATTTAAAATTTTATATATTTATCAATCACAATATTAGTTTATTTAGAAAATATAGCGCGCGCACACTGAGTTTATGGCTAGTTGGATAATACGTCCCAAGGGAAGAGAGGCGAAGTGTTGTTCATCGGCAACGAGGGAAGACATGGGAGGCGCAGCCATGCAGTTCAACTCAGTACGATTGAACATAGAAAAGTCATGCAATGCATAGTAGTAAATTTGGAGAAAATAGTTAAATTGGTAGAGGAAGAAAAGTTTTCTTTGATTGCAGGTGAAGAAGCAGGGTTAAGGAGAGTGAACAAAATTTTTAAATATTTTTTTCAGATGAAAATTTTTATGGGTTTGCAGGAGCTGGTGGGAGAGTGAAGGGAAATGGTCCTGAAAATGTTGTGAGAAAAGGTTTGAACTTGTCTGATTTAGCCAATTCAACTCCACTTTGTTATAATCCAAGTGAAAATTATATATATCTGGATTAAATTGTTATAATTAATCAATTACCAGATTCAAACTGATTATGAATCATTCATAAACGATTTATGAATCACCATGTTTACTAGATTTTATATATTTAATCTATTTAATATTTAATAGCTATACAATAAATAAAAATATAATTTATGTAAACTTTAAGAGTATTGAACTTATAATCTTCTTATTACTCATATTTTCACCTCATTAACAATACAAAAAATGTAAGTTCTCTTCACAGGCTAAGGATTTGTTGTAAAGTGTTACAACAAACTCGATGTAGCACTTACATTATTCATTTAAGTCTCATTAATTATAGGAGCTTAATTATTATAAACACCCCTAATTAAGGAGATATAAACTATAATGACCAGCCTTAGCCTGCCGGGGGTTACCAAAAAATACAGAGGATATATAAATAAAAATGTAAGCACATACATCATAACTTGACAAATAATTATGTTGGAGGTAATTTAATATAAATCATTAAACATGAAATATAAATATTTATAAGAAATTATTAACCATAAAAATAAATCATGCTATATTAAATGTAATATGCAAACGATGACAAAAGGTAAACTAACTACCCAAAAGCAAACTCCACACCCACCAAACTGCTACTCATAGTCACAATCATAACTCAAATTATATAAAGAAGTCTAATTTTATTCGTCAATTCTTCTAACCTGAGTTGGTAAGGGAACCACCAACCACACTCTTAAACGTTTGTTTGAAGTTGTTCACATGCGGTCACAAAATCGCGTTAGTAATAAAACTACGAAGTCGCATAATTACATGAAACAAATCAATATATTCTTTATCATTATTTATCAAGTCTTTTAGTGATTATAAACTTAGGGGTGGTTGCGCTCTAATTATGTTGGGAGGGGTGGCTGCCCCATCCAACTATAATCCCATATGTATGCGCGCACACGCTACGTAGCCCATGACATTTAGTTATAATCAAATTATTTAATATAGCTTGTATTAAAATTTTAAAAATATCACATGTATGACTATTTAAATTATTTAACTTGTTAAAGGTTGGAACCTTATTTCTTTTACTGCATGCTACTAAGATTCAATGTTTCATGCATATTATACTATTGTATTTAATTAACCCATTTTAAATACAATATAAATAAATTAAATGCATACTATCTACAAATATAGAGAGATAATATTAGATTGTTTTACTATTGTTATTTTAAATACTTATAACCCAAAATTTAATTAAAACCCTCAAACTAAACATAAATAAATAATAATAATTTACGTACTCAGATTTTACATAAACCAATCAAATAAGTAATAAAACGAGTTTCCTGTAGCAAGTGCTAGAGCAACTCCTTAGCTCTCTTTACATTTCAATGAATATAAAATATAATATAAAACCTTGGCAAAATGTAAGGAAGCAAAAAGTGGAGTGGCAAAAAGTTTCTCCAAAGTTTTATGTATGGAAATAAGTAAAATAATTAATGTACACTATCTACAAATATAGAGATAATATTAGATATTTATCAACATAGAAAAAGTATGGTAAATACTAATGAAAAGAGAAACTTTTCTCGAAGTTTTTTTAGAGTGGGGAAAACTTTTTTTATAGTATAGTAAAATTTAACACTTCAAAATTTATAAAGCTTGCTTAAGAATAAGTCAAATATAATTGGACAAAAAATATTTAAATCAATATAAAATTTTATTTTAATTTTATTATTTCGAATAATTTAAATTTCATACAAATATATATCCAGCTCAATAATTTTATGGATTTAAATAAATAATAAGTCAGCCATGGACTGGATTGAACTAGTTTGATTCCGGGATTTTAATAATCTGATTCGAATTATTAGTTCCAGTTTTTTTCAATGGTGACGTTGACTAGGCATAGACATCGTTACAATTTTCTCAACTTTGGGGCCCACAAAAAACACAGCTCAAGTCAAGGTTGCGTGACTAGGCGGGTCCCAACCCTAGGTGTCTATGTAAAAATCATTCAATTTTATAACTTTTTTTTGGGTATTTATTGCTATGCTCCCGCTCTTCTAAATGCCCCCCCTTTAAAATTTCATCAAAAACAAATTTTTAAAATGAATTATGAGAAAATAAAAAAGAATAAAGATAGCTTACACCTATGGGAACAATAAAAAATAACTCTTATACTTCTTAAAATTGATTACTTATATTTTTTTTGTCTTGTTAAACAATACTAGACAAGATGTCGTGTATATATTAGATATATATTAATTATATATATAGATTATAATTAAATAATAAAATAAATTATAATAGTTTAATATGTTAAATATATATTATGATTGAATTTTAAAGATATATCTTATTAGAATGAAAAGATAATTATAATTATTTTTAAATATAAATTATTATTGAATTTTTGAAAAATTAAGGTTGGCGAAATTTAAGCGTGAAGTATGCGGAGGATATATTTTTAATAAATTTTTAGGATTTCATTATATTTTGATTGTCTAGTTTTCTCAATTTTAATTTCATGTTAGTATTAAAATTTTCTTTTATTAATAAAAATAGGTAGAAAGGTGATATACTTGATTACGCAGGTAAGATTGGCCACATTATCTCTATATTTTAGTCTTGATTACGTGTTAAAAAATTAGGATGAATAATTTATTTGTTGCTAAAAAAAGTGAATTATGTCAAAGTCAGGAAGACTTGTAGTCTGTCAGCAGTGGAGTTGGTAAGGACTTGATCCAGGTCTTCGCAGGTGCTTGAAACTTTGCGTGTTCCACACGCTTTGGAGAAACATATGAGCAAGCATCCTTTTATATATATCATGATCGTTGAGTCTTTTTCTCTTTGTGTCAATATGAGACCTCAACTTCAAAGAATTATGGACGTTGTTCAATATGCTTTCTTCTTTCTTTTCTTCTTCTCCACTTTCAATTTACTGTCTTCAGACGCATTATTCTTGAGCAATGTCACTGACAGGGCTGCACTGCTGCAATTCAAGGCTGCAATTGGTAGCATCAGCCGCAGCTCCGACCATGTTCTAAGCTCATGGAATGACACGACCCATTTCTGCAATTGGGAAGGGATCACCTGTGGGCATCGTCACCAAAGAGTGAGGCTCATAGACCTGCATGGCCTTGGCTTGGAAGGGACCATCTCTCCTTATCTTGGGAACCTTAGCTTCCTTAGTGGGATTAACTTGAATCAGAACAAGTTCCATGGCCAAATTCCTCCCCAGCTTGGCCTCCTCCACAGGCTTGAGGATTTAAACCTGAGTTACAACTCCCTAGCAGGTCAGATTCCTATAAACATATCCCATTGTTCAAATTTGAGGGTTCTCAATCTTTGTCGCAACCAGCTGCTAGAGGGTCCAATTCATGCCCAACTCACCACCTTCCCAAAGCTTCTTGTCATGAATCTGAGCTTCAATAGTTTTACCGGAACTATACCACCCTCCATTGGTAACCTCTCCACTCTTCGATATCTAAGTCTTGTAGATAACAACCTAACTGGTCAAATTCCACATACCCTGGGAAAAATTAAAGCATTAAGATTTCTCTCTTTAGATGAAAACTATCTCTTTGGAAAAATCCCCCTTTCCATTTACAACCTTTCCTTTTTGGAGGTCATTTCTCTTACACAAAATCAACTCCAGGGAAACCTTCCCATGAACATGGGACGGGCTTTGCCTAATCTTGAAGTTTTTGCTGCATCAAATAACCGCCTTGGAGGCTCTATACCAGTTTCTTTGTCTAATGCTTCGCGTCTGCAAGAATTCGCTATCCGTAAAAACAGGTTCAGTGGCAAAGTTCCCCAAAATATGGGGAACTTGAGATATCTCACAAAGTTGGGGCTAGGGGATAATCACCTTAGAAATGATGACCATTTAAATTTTCTGGATTCTTTGGCAAATTGCTCTGAGTTAGCTTACTTGAGTGTATATGAAAACTCTTTCACGGGACGGGTGTCATCCATTTCCAATCTTTCTTCTACATTAATAACTCTGGAATTGTCAGCAAACGGATTCTATGGCAACCTGCCCCCAAATTTTGGCAATTTGGTGGGATTACAATTCCTCAGTGTACAAGAAAACTTTTTGACAGCTAATATTCCACCAAGTATTGGGATGCTTTCTGAACTGGAACTGCTTTCCTTTTCTGTGAATAATCTTCATGGAAAAATTCCACCTTCCATTTGCAATGGAAGCAACCTTCTTGAATTGTACCTAGCTGGTAACAAGTTAGATGGTAAAATACCATCTAGTATAGGGAAATGCGACAAACTACTTACATTGCAAATATCACAAAACAACCTTAACGGTAGCATACCCAAAGGGCTTTTCACAATTTCTTCCTTGTCCATTTTTCTTGATATTTCTCACAATTTTCTAAACGGAACATTACCCATAGAAATTTCAAATTTGAAGAATTTAGGGAG
>JAVDBV010079571.1:0-12876 GCA_032619315.1 Piper longum | reverse complement strand
TACTGTAGATGTTCCCCCTTTAATAAACGTTTCTACTATAATGAATAAAATTAATAATTTTTAAATAAAAACTGAAATTATTAAAAACTAACAAAAATCACTACAACACACTTTAAAAAATCTAAAAAACTAAATACCATTTAGCATATAAGAATGAGTTATATATATATATATATATATAGTACACAATTATTATTCCATATCAGTCATATAAAGATGGAGTACTTAAATCTAAATTAATAAGAAAATTTTATTTACTGAACCAGAAGGCCTATAACACTCACTTTAAGGCCCGTAAAACTTATCAGGAATACTATTAGAGCCAAGGGTAAATTGGTATAACATTCTTTTATCTTATAGAGGAGATTATTGGTTAGTCTGTGTTGGAGCTTTCATAGCTCTGTTCCAAGTTTCGCCTCTTCCCAATGTTTGAAGAAGAAATGGTTAAATTAAGAGGTTGGTAAGTTGAATATAAAGTAACAAAACCAATATGAAGCCTTTTCCTTTTTTAGTGACCATCCAAAGATTTTAAGCTTGGGGTTGATACTGGATACATCCTCGACATATCGTTTTCGAACTGTTTGGCATGGACATGTGCTGGTCTTAAGTTTATTTGCAGGGATTCACGTGTGCAGGTTTGGTCACTCATACACGTGTCTCTACAATGTGCAACCATAGTACTCATATATATACCATGTCGCCCTCCCTTTGGTCTGTGGGAAACAACGTCTCCGTTGCGAATAATGAAGCCGAGGTTGGCCCATTGGAACAAGTCAGTACTCGAATAGGGACGAAACCCATTTCTCGTTTCGGTTCATGTACATATTTTGTCAAAGGAATTGACCTGGAAAACGAAGTTGAATCACATTTCTTCAAGAGTAGTCGGCAAAGATCTTGAGCTCTGTTCCCCTTGGTTAATCTGACTAATTAGGTAACTCCTCTTTAATTCAGGTTGTTGGATGGTTCATGTCAAGTTCTATTCATTGCTTTTAAGTCTACTATAATTACTAGTTATGTTCATTGCTTTTAAGTCTACAATAATTACTTAGAAATATTGTTACACCTTCTATGTATGAAAGGGTTAGATTAGGTCAAATTGTTGGTCTCATTTGGATGAAGAAGATCAGTTGTAAGAGCTAAGAAGAAG
This sequence comes from Piper longum, assembly GCA_032619315.1. NCBI lineage: Eukaryota > Viridiplantae > Streptophyta > Magnoliopsida > Piperales > Piperaceae > Piper > Piper longum. The sequence goes on along the minus strand of JAVDBV010079571.1, from coordinate 11,729 downwards.
CCTAAATCTAAATCAATTCTGTGAAGTTTGGATCAGATGCGCGTTGCATCAGCCGACCCGAACCCCGACCGACCTTGTCCAACCATAACGAAGTTGATGGTAAGGGGGACAATGAAAGAGATGTGCATTTGCACCATTCCAACCTCTTGTCTTCCTCGAATCATGACAGCAATAAGCTTGTCCATGTCTTGGTTAATTTGCTACGTTAATAACTGCGAGGAAGCTAGTCTAACTTAGCAATTTCATGGTCATAGTACTATATAGAAAGAAGGAAGGAAGGCCGACAAAGTACGTACACCAAATTTGGTGTTCTAGCTCTTCAAAATGGCAGTGTCTTTGAAAAGCAGGCTTCATGGACGACGGATTTGTTAATTTCATGGTCGCCAAATGGGAATGTTATACGTCGGAGATGAGTAAAGGAATAGCAAGCGAGTGCCCCACTGTCATGAGGTCGATGGACCACACTAAGTGGATCAAATAATGCACATCAAATGGCACAATTCCCTGTAGTTCATGGCAGCTTCCAGCCTTCCATACAAGGCTCATTACTTTCGTTTTTTTAAGACAGAAGAGAAGGCATGTGGTATACTCGGCAAGAGGTTTCCTATCTCATTCTTTTGGCACACACAGATTGACTTAGCTCCGAAAATCTTGCACACGAAATTGAATGCTCACAACAGTCAGCCTCACTTCGAGTTTAGAATCACGCGCCCAAATAATTCCTATTTAATCTGTGAGAATTCGAAGGAAAAAATGCCTAGCAGGCACAGAGTAACTCTCGGGATCATAATGTGCCCTATGGCTTGACCCGTTGGTTAGAAAAAAATGCCCAGCAAGCTCTCAATTTTCTGGCATCGCTTTCATTGGCCGCGTGTGTGATTGAGTCGTAGTTTTGAATCGTACTGGTCGGCTGAATCCGATATATCATGTATCGCCCTCAAATCCGGTGGAGTTTACCACTTTAATCTATACAATCTTTTTAATTTGAAATTTTCACCAAATCCTTTTTTTTTGTTAAAAATTGCAATAATTTAACACGTTTTTAATAATGAAATATTGATGATAAAATACAGTTTAAATATTTAATAAAATACTTTATTATTAAGTAAGAATACAGTTAAACTTGATTTGACCTTGTTAAACTAAATATATTGGTATGATATTGATAAAGTATATAAAACTATGGTTTGAGTTAGTCTCTTGTCTTTAAAAAAGAAAAACCACCACGCACAAATATCGAACTTCTGGTCCCTGCGACGCTACTCTTCCGTGTGCATTAAAGTAATTATAGCATTCTTTGCAACCTAAAAATGCTCTGACAAAACTAGTTAATAAATGGCGTTGAATGCTTCAACCGTATCGCGTCGCTGAACCGGGAGAAATCAGAATACATCTTGGAGCAGCACTCGGGCGAAAAAATATCTGATGAACGTGAAAAGTACTCGCAATTTTTACTGTAAAAACTTTGCAATAAAAATAGTTACGATGACGAGCAGCTACCCTTCAATCGCCTGTGTATTATGGAAGAGATATATTTTAACTGAAAATAGCGACTCCTGGGGCAGAATGTAGCGTTTAATCATATACATTAACTGTATCAAAATGTATCAAAATTAAATTGTGTACAATTTAGTGTTTAATCATAATCATTCATTGGCTTCTAGAGCAGTCATTGGGGGGGGGGGGGGGGGGGATTGGTGGAGCCAATTAGCGGATCATGAAGCTGAGAGCGAAATCTCATGGTCCCAATTACAGCTCTTGAGTTTTGACGCGCCCATGTGGGGCGAGGGCGATCTGGCAGCACCTCAGCCACACAAAGTTCGACACCTGTCCATATCCGTGTATTTCACGTGAGGCCCCGGAGCCATTAGAAATCATTGAAAAGGTGGGCCCGAATCGTGGCCCACGAGCCGGAAACGGCTCGGCTAAACTCGGAAAAAATGACAGCCGTGACTCGTGAGCCGCAGGCAGAGATAATCCGACACAGCGGCCAAGACAGCAACTGAGCCGTCCTTATTCGCAGTCAAATGTCATTTTCGTTTTTTTTTTTTTTTAAATGTCATTTTCCTTTTTTCTTGAACGAAATAAAAATCTAGCAAGCTTGATCTATGTTGAGCCAACGGGGAATGTGACAAAGGTGGATAATTTGAGAGAAATGGGGGCACAAATTGGTAAAAAAAATGTAGGGTTTGGATGAAAGCATCACTATCTAGGGGATCTGGGCTGAAGCATTAATTTTCCAGGAAACAAATGTAGACCGACCCCAATCGACGTCCCCATTCTTCTGGAATTCTCTGCGGGATTATGGCGTTGGCCCATTCTCTATTTATTGAGAGGTTGATTCATTTTTTGCTTACTCGTTCCAAATAGTAGTTTTTTTTCTTTTCTTATCAGTCATTTTTTTAGTTAAAACAGTGTGGGCCTTGATCTGGAAGGTTTGAATTAAAATCAAGGTTGTGCGTACGTAACAACCCTATACATGACCAGGTAGCTTGATATACATTGGCATCCATTAACGTCGTCAATACTATCCTCTACTTGTACTAATTTTAAAAAAGAAGTTTTTAGGTATAATTTGTATGCCACCTACCCGTTATGAAAGCATAGCATATACGATACCATATTTGGAACTTAATTAGATATATACTTACATCAACAAGAATATATAACAAGGCTCAGTTTACATCATTGGAGAAATCTCGACGTTCCTCTTGTCAACGTACTTCAATTTTGGTTCAGACCGACACTCGTGAAATTCTCACGAGATTGTTTGAATTTTAACATTTTTATGATAATTTATTGCTAGACAAACAAGTAAATAAATGAGAAACCGCTAAAAATTAATGAGGCTCTATTTCGTAGAAATTACATCACCAACGGCTGATATATATAAACTTTGACATTTATTTAAATTATATGGCTGTATTTTTTTTTCATGGACAAAAGAACACTCATCATCCAGGTGTCCTTAATCAAGGGCTCATATTAAATGTATCTAAATAATAACTATTACTAATACTAATTTTTCTCAATAAGTTGGATTAAGGTTTTCATTATTAAGAAAAACCCACAAAAATGTTCTTACAAAATGATATAAAGGGTCTCAAACCCTTAAATTTGATTGTAATCATAAGGCATAATATTGCAAATACCCTTACAAATAGTATCTGTCATTCTATGATTAGGCTCCACGTCAATCAAATGGCTAGAAATTGCTATAACATGGGTGCTATTGTTCTTGTTTGATTGATTTAAATCTTTTTAATTGAAGGATATTAAATTAATTATTATAGTTAAATTTAAACACCACATATTAGGAAGATTTAAACTAATAAAACAAGTGCTACAGTAGATTTGTTGTACAAGTGCCATAGCAAATCCCTGGCCAAGTCAAATTATCAATAAAAGAGGAATTAAAGGGCACTCTCCAATGAAAACTAGGGGATATAACCAATCAAAATACCACATAATCATAATAATAATATATTAAATTATTACATTATAGCTTATTATTTAATTAGTGTGTATCTATGAACCGAGTGTCTATCATTTATTCATTTCTAACATAGGCATGTCACCTATATATGTCTATCTAATATCTAATGACATAAAGGATAACTTCTCTAAAAATAATTTATAGTGAAAAACCAAATCTTAAGAGTAGGCACTAGCTAATCTTCATTAACTTCATGCGTCCTGTTATTTCGTATTAATTAATTTCTCTGTTTGATTCATGGGTCAATTGTAAAATTTCGTAACAGTACTTATCTGTCATACACCATCAAAAAGATTGAGATAGCATGGATGAAAATGAACTACACCCAAAAATTAATGCCTAGAGTGGGGACCCTTCATAATCTAGCTATCTATGAGATTATACAATATGTTTTCATTCAAGACATAGTTTAACCTACCTGAGGGGCCACATTTATAAACGCCTTCTAAACACTATCGTTATCCCATAATTTAATAATTAACATGTGGCCCTAAGGATGTAATGCAAGATGAACAATATGATTGATAGCATAATAAAAAAATAGTCTTTTGGTTGATGGAAGTGTTTTACCTAGCTATTACCATTGTAACACATATTCATCTTTGAGATTGAGAAACGTTAATGGAGATGGACCATAATATGATAAAACATTAATTCATACCAAATAGTGAAGTGGGTTTTCTTAATCGAGCTTTGAAATTTAGAGAAGTAGATCACATATAGCATTCGAAGAAAAACAGGGTCTAGTTCTTTGAGAAGATATATATATATATATATGAAGTTGACATGGAACTTACATCCACGAAAACTGTTATGGCAACCCATTCACTGATCAGCTGTATTCATGGTATGCATGTGAGGGAGACTCAAGCCCTCGAATCCTTTATTCACACCCAATTAGAAGCAAAAGATTTTATCTCTGCACAAATTTGTGTAAAGACAAATTTCTAGGAGCAAGTTGCTACCTTTCTTGCTTCTGATTCTTGTTCTTTTTTCGCTCTCTTTTCAAGCAACCTGTTTAAAATTTTATATCCAATTCGGCTATGAAAATGTTCTTGGACTTCTCCAAGTCTCTAACTGCAAATCTCTTAGATGATTTTCAGTTATGTCCTGACCAATTAAACTATGTTCCACTTCCACCGCCAAAATGCTCAGTGTAATTGTTTAATCTATCAGAATATGCTCTTCAAGTAACTAATAATACTATCATAGAGGCAAGAAAACAAGCTTGCAATTTATACGAATGTATACGAGTGAAAGAGGGCAGGTGGTCCTAAATAATCCATCTGTATTCTGTGTCTTGCACTGCATTTATATCTACACATACATGCACTATTTATACATATTTATATACAACTTATATACAGCTACTGACTTAATGGGGATTAACTGCTTTCAATAACAAGTTCTTATGTGTATAGCAACGGTAAAAATTGGATCAAGTTATGAGCTTGAACCACATATTTTTTAAGTCTACATACATGAATAAATGTTTGGTTTATGGAAGGAGGTAAATATACAACAAGCACTATTACTGCCGGCTCTGAGAGTTGGCAGGGCGCATGAACAAGCTCAGGGACAACCAAAGGAGTTTGCAGGCCTCTCTTCAATCTCTATTATATTCAAATTCCTCTGAGAACCCTCATGCTCCCCATCTTCAGAAATCCTCTCCCCTTCCCCCACCTAAAAGAAAAAAAAAATCCACTCTTGCATCAAAAGCCTTATCTTTGAAAACCCATCTCTTTGCTCTTTCTAAAAGAGACTAAATTATTGAATTTTCTAAATAGTTTACCTCTTTGAACTTTGGTTTCTCCTTTCCGAGTAGTTGCCGGGACCACCCTTTCTCTCCTCTTTATATAAACAAATCTCTCTCAAGAGTTGGCACCGCGAGAGATAAGTAGTAGCCCTCTGTATTCAGTGCTCAAAAAAGAAACACTCTCACATCCTCTCCTTACACTCTATGATTGTATACATTAAGCTGTGTGAATGATACTATTTCCTCTATTTGCAAAGTACCCACTAAGCAAATCTGTTGTTGCAGCATTCTGATCATCAAATTGATCATCCTCATCACCTTCTCATTTGGTAACTACTCTAGGCAAGGATTAGTTTTGTTGCATGCTTCCTCGATAAATATGCTCTTTAACAAGTCAATAACCCTAGCTAAGATCATGAAATTAACTACTTACTTAATCCAAAGTACCATTGATATAGTAGGATACTCTATTTATATATATATCTGATACAGCTGTTCTTCATTTCTAGCTAAATTTTGCCCGTAGAACAATTCGCCATCAGAAGAATTACTACCAACAATGAACAGCTTCGGCTGGGACAACATAGCAGCCCTCCATCCCCCATATATTTGGAGCAGCAACAATGCTATCCCACAGCAAGAGATGAGCTCAAGCTCAATCGAGTCCGCCGTCCGCCCCATGGATCCAACCGAAGCTCTCTTCGCCGGCGTCGACCATCTCTTCGGAGTAGACTTCGGCGCCGCCGGCGGAACAATTGATCAGTCCTGCAGAGTGAACCACATGCTGGAGCAGCTCATCCCTACGCTCGATTCTATCAAGGGTGACCCCAATTTTCCCAATTCCCAGCACCAAGAAGCAATCAGACTCGCAGCAGACTCCGTCCTTGCGAAGTCCAGCGCCGGCGCCATCTGGGACGAGGCCCTCGCCGCCGACCTCGGGATCGACGAGCTGATTCCGGAGAGCTACTACCCACAAGACGACCTGCAGCCGGCCGTGGATCATGGCTTGGAAGAACACAAGCTGATCAAGCTCTCAGCGGTAGATTCCATAGATTCCGAGCTCGAATGCTTGCTCTCCGGCGGTGCAACCACAAGTAACTACACAGACATATCCATGGAAGAAGACGATGTTTCTCACGCGCCGGTTCTCTCCGACGGCATGAACTTGTGGAATCTGAGCTCCTCCTCGGCAGATACGGACACTAACTTCATCAACTCCGGCGTCTCTGTAAATGGAGGAAGAATCAGCTCGAAGAGAAGCCCCGAAGAAGGCCACCACCCTTACTACGGTATTCTCTACTCTGCTCCGGCAGCCGACGACACCGCCTACCACCCCGGCGGCGGTGTTTTCAAGCTCATTTCGGAGAGCGACGCGCCGAAGCCGGCCAAGAGACAGAAGCAGGAGAGGCGAGGAGACAAAAGCAGCAAGGTGTCGCAGATAACCTTCAGAAGCTCCCCCTCGCCGGCGTCCTGCTCTGGCGAGCCGGACGTGGAGGCGATAGAGCAGATAAAGGAGATGATATACCGGGCGGCGGCGTTCCGACCGGTGAACTTCGGGGCGGAGGCGGTGGAGAAGCCGAGGAGGAAGAACGTGAGGATCTCGAGCGACCCGCAGACGGTGGCGGCTCGGCAGCGGCGGGAAAGGATCAGCGAGCGGATTCGGGTGTTGCAGAGGTTGGTGCCCGGAGGGAGCAAGATGGACACCGCCTCCATGCTCGACGAAGCAGCCAACTACCTAAAGTTTTTGAAGTCGCAGGTTCTTGCGTTGGAGAATCTCGGCCACAAGCTTGACTCCATGGCCACGAGCTCCTCTCCCCTCCTCACATTCCCTTCCAACCTCCACCACACATTCATCCCTTCCATGCACAACCAGTCATCTCCCCCACCAAAAACCATGATGTAATTTTTGCATACATGTTTCTTCCTAATCTGTCATAATAACATTTGTTATTAGATCAATTATTAGTATTGCAGCTCGGTGATCAAGTTTTTGATGCTCTCCTGCATGCAATATAATCTCTTTGATTGCACGTTTTACATGAAAGATCAAGTTTGATATTGTTATTATTAAGTGAAAGTTAGATATGATTGAGTGATAATGAGGGCTTTTGCATAGAATCAGTACCAACAATGCCATGATTCTAATATCATTACCGCCGCTTAATTTGTAACCATCTTTATTTATAAGTACGTAGACCGTAAAAAAAACAATTATTGGGTTCATGATGAAGTCCCCCTAAAGGCGATGTGAAAAGTATGAGAGTGAGATTTGAGCAGAGGTTGGTCGTCAGGGAAACTAGTGATGGAATGGTTGATTTGGTGCCTTGGAGTATATACTAAAAACTGTGGTTTTCAGAATGTACTGGGAGATGACGAAGTTCTCAATGGAGGGCATGTTGGAATCCAAAGCGGAGGGACATTCCCTTGGGAGTTGTGAGGGCAGAGGTCAGATGGGCTGTCCCCTTTTATTCATGCCAGGCGTGCTCTTGGAAACCTCTCCCACCTTAACACTCGCCACTCTTAACTTGTGCTCTTCACGTGGTTCAAAAACTTAAGAACATGAGCAGGCGAGTGAGAGCTGATCAGCTAGTGACTTCCTCACGTACGTTCCACCATCACACAGTACCAGACTACCAGTACCCATTTTTTGGTTTCTCCAATTCTTATCATAACACTAGAAAGTGATCAGTGAATTGAATGACATTGGGCTGCCATGGATTTGGTTGTTTGTTTTTCTAGCTCGGTTTTTTTTGGTTGGGATCCTCTTGCTACATATAGCAAATTCAGTTGGAGGCTTCTAGCACAAAAGTGATCCATCCGAGTCTCTCTCTTGGCCTTACTCGTTGATCTAGACAACTCAAGCCTCGGTTGGCCTATTTTCCCACTGCCCTCTTCTTCTACCTCACCCCAAACCCTCTTAAAGTCGTAACCGAAACTCCTGATTCCTTTAATCAGAGGAAACAGGTCTTTGTCCGCATGGAAATCCCAGATTTTGTTCATCCTGGACAAGACTTTTGAGTCGACTAGAGTTTGAGGTTAGTAGGAGATCACTTGAAAAATATTAAAATTTCTACACCAACGGAACGTTTTAAGTTGATGATTAAGATTTTGGTATATTATGAAATTAGCATAGATTGTAATTGGTTGGATCATATGCAGGGTAACTCTTTGTGATTTTGGTGGACCATTTTTTCCAACTATTGGCTCTTTGAACTTAAAATAATGTCGAGACTGGTTGACGTATACATGCACATGGATCCAGAAGTAGAAGCATAGTACTGTGTAAAGGGCCCGGAGCCAATCTGGAAGGGACCCCTAATATAATGCTCCTGCACGATTGGCCCATTACATGTGCGATGTGCCTCTAGCAATGTCTCAGGCAAGATAACGCACCGCGTGTAATTTGTACTACAGTTGAATTTAACTTTATAGAAAACTTTTCTTTGAATAATGACATATAAGGAGTATTATAATATAATATCCTAAATATAAATTTTGATTGATTTTAAAGATAAATCATAATTAAAAAAAGAGAACTATTATTAATTGATTCATTACTTTTTTTTACTTTTATTATATTTTGATTAGTTATATCTGTAATTTTAATAAGAGGTTAATATTAAATTTCTCTTTTTTTAACAAGAGTAGGTTTGTCATTTTTATCGGCATCCTTCACGAGGATTCATATATCCTAATTTGTATGGGTGGCTTGCAAAGTAGAAGAACTTTTACGAAAAAGAAGCTACCTAATTTTTGTAATTATTCCTTGCCGATTGAGTTCAAATATGGTTAAAATCCACCCTATTTTTATTTTTAAAGCCACTAATTTTTTTTTAGCGAAAAATCCACGCTGTTAGCTATTCGAAGAGGTCAGATCTAGCCGAACGCCATTTATTACGGTGGCCGGCCTCGGTTTTTTTCTTTTGGGCCCGGTCCAACCACTTTGTTTTGTTTAAAAAACAAACGTTTAGTCAACCTATTAAACTGGGCCCTCATCACTTACAATTAAAGCTTTGTACTTGTACGATGAACCACCATTCTCTCCTACAGGGAAAGAAGAACAATAAGAAGGCTTGAGATGAGCTTCACAAGCACTAATGTCAAATATTTTGACGGTGAACCGAAGTTTACCATGGTATCTCTGAAGATCAACAGACAATGGTACCCCACTTTGTGTAAAATTGTCTCTCATAAATCTCTTCCATCCCATCCAGACCAGACCTCTACTGCTCTCAATCAAGCTCACATGCAAACGGTGCCTGTTGGAGCTTTTAACGAGGCAGTGATACCGTGATCTCCTCCAAACGTTTAACAAAAGCCTTTGGTATTTCCTGAAATTGTAGATGTTGAAGAGAAGTGCAAGAGTAAGTATATATAGATTGTATAGAGAAGTGTCAGAGAGTACGAATTTTTAGCTACATGACCAACGTACGAGGCTCTTGTTTGAAGGAAGATCTTCATGAAGAAAGAAGGCTTCAATTCCTCCTCTTCATGGTGGAAAATTGGTATGAGAAATAGGACATGGCACACATTAGGGTAGCCTGTGTTGGTCGTCGCCGGTCTTTGTCGACGGCCTTTGTCGCCGGCTGGCCACCGGAGTTTGCGTTGATGTATAACAAAAGCTAGCATTTGAGCATCGGGGTGTGAGATGGATGCAAAATGTTAAATTGAAGTCATTTGCCACGCATTTATGTTGCTTAGGTGCAGCCATGTTCTTGCAGATCTCCTAAACCACACTTTTTTTGCAGGGAAAAAATTTAGAGAATCATATAATTTAAAACATATAGAAATCTAGCATCACATTCGCAGCCACCATCAAGACAACCATAAATATTACCAGCAAGAAATGTAGTCAGTGTGAAAAAAAAACACATTAAGATAACAAAGTTTACATCTCAAAATACGATTGATCCTTTTTGGGCACTTAAGAGGAAGACTTCCACTGTCTTTTGGGGACTTAGTTGAACAAGGGTGCAATCATCAACCACAATTTGAGAAATATAAAGAATAACACAATTATGATAGAACATAGCATTATTATTCATTTTTATTCAATCATTGTTAAAGAATTGTTTTTCGAAATAACACAATTTGGTGTTCTGGCCGAAGCCACAGCACATGAACGATGAGATGCAGAGTGCTCAAGCACTGTCCCTGCAATGAAAAAAATTTCTGAGTGAAACGCAAAGCGCTCGAGCGCTAGTGACATGAAAATAACTTTTTTGATATTTTTGAAAATTATGATGGGCCCCACTTATAATATTTGGTGGATTATTTATAAAATTAATTAAGGTTTTAAAGGGGGTACTCTGAAAAAACTCTGGACACTGGGGTGACGGCATGAAAGATGAGAAGGAACAACGAAAAAGTTAGATCGGAAGAAGAATACACTTTCCCAAAAATAAATTTCTTATTTTGATTTATTTTCTTTGTAATTAAATGATATTTTTCATATTGCATACAAATTTTTTGAGTTTATTAGAATATTTTATGGTGTAAATTCTTTTATAAGATTTTCAATAACACCTAGCGTATTGATTAATAAAAGTAATTGATTTTTATCTATGTGATTGTATTTTTAGGTTATATATTTTATTACCATCTATTGTTAGATTTATAAATTTAATCTTGTCGGGAGATAAAAAAAATTAAATTTATCATTAGATAGATTAATCTTTGTTCATCTCTTTAGAGTGATTCATACACGAAATAAAAATATACTCATTTGTTTTGGATAATTATTATGGGCAAAAATTAAAATATTATTTTGTATACACAATTTTTTAAAGATATAAAAGTTAGGTACAAGTGATAAATTTATAGTTAATTAAGAAATTGTCATGAATAACTAATTCTCATGGTTAATGATCAAATTGTGTAATTCATATGTAAAAGTTATAAGTTTAATTCTATACAGAACTAGGTGAAATTGATAACTCTGTAAAAGAGTTATTATTCTTTGCATTTCATGTTGAATTTTATCATGTTTCGAGTTATTTTTACTTTAGTTTTATTAGTTTAAAAGTCTATTATTTATTATTAATAATGTGAGAAATCATTGTGATTTTGGTGTAAAGAGTGCTAATTAATGTTGTTTTATTAAGGTATAAGAGTTAGAAAACGAGCTTGAACAAATTTGGAGAGAAATCAGGCGAAAAAGTGAATTCCTGAAGGACGACATTGTAACAACTCAGCCCGGTTACTGTAGCGACCCTGGTACTGTAGCGATCGGGTATTGTTGCATGGTGTGGCCCATTTGAAATATTTGGGTGGATCATTTATAAACTGAAATAGGGTTTTATAGAGGAGAACAACAAAAAGAGACGGCAGAAAGCGACGGCTCGAAAGACAGGGAGAGCAACGACGAAGGAATTGGATCAGAAGACGAATTAGCTTTCTCCAAAAGAGTTTTTCTTTATTCTGATTTATTTTTCTTTGTAATTAATGATGTCTTTCTTATCACATATGAATTTCTTG